>WAAE01021235.1:50284-74777 GCA_013400495.1 Nicator chloris
GGGGGCGTGTCTTGTGAACAAAGCCTCAAGGTGCTGAGTTTAGGAACAAATAGAGAAGTCTTGAGGCACTTTTAAGGAAAGTAGGTTAAGCTGGTATTTAGGCAGCCTGAGCCAAATATAGGCTTTCCATTAGGTATATGAAGAAGCTGTCCTACCTTTCTGGTTCCAGAGATCCACAGTTCCTGAAGGATGCCTTTCCTCAAGACTTTGGATTCATACACAACATCAGGAAAATGTCCCAGGATATCAGTAGCATTGTGGCCAGAAGAGTAATAGTGATGATCCCAAATGCACTCTTCACGTCCTGTCTGTGGCAAGGTGAGGGGTGTAGTTCTTCCCTGAGGATTGCTCTGGACTACACAAGCACCTACAGCAACATTCACAGGTTGCCCTCATGGAAATCAGAATTCTCGCCTGCCCCTGTATCAGCTAAATAGATCTGTGTTAACAAAACACCTGAGACTCTCTCCCTCTTAAAAGAACCCAGCCCAAACAAACAAACAATAAACCCCTGAAAACCCAGAGCCTTCACAAAAAGGCTGGTGGGGCCATCCTGGCCATCCCACTCTGTTCCTATTGCAACAGTGTTGACGTCCCTTTTTGCTCTAGTCTTGGACAAATAGGAGCCAGATATTATCTGGAAATTAAAGAACTACAGAGCAGGAGGAGCAGGCTCAGGGCTGGGACCAGCTCTATTGTGGTGCCTAAATAAGGCTGCCAGCCTATTTAGTATGTTGCCAAGAACCTGATGAAGTGACTGCCCAGGGAGAAGAGATGTTAGAAGGCTTCTTAATGGGAAAGGATGTAGTACCCAGTGACTGGAAATTGAAATCAGCAAGAATCAATGTAGAAATACAATGTAGATTTTCAAGAGAGAGAACAATCATCCTGATTACCAAGGGTCTGAGTTCTCAATCAATGTGAGCCTTTAAATTAAAGGGAGATATCTTTAACAGCCTGCCAGCACAATGGCAAAAGAATTCTGCAACTTTGTGCAGGGATATTAGATACAAGGTTAGATACAAGGGGACCAAGCAATCCGTCTGTATGTGGTAAGTGCTGCATCTCCTCAGTGATGCTTTTAGGACAGAGTCCATCTCTGGTTGAATATATCTGGAAGAGAAAGGATGAACTGGACTAAGGAAGTGAGGAAGCTGAGCACCGGGCATTACAAAAATAAACCAAAGCCGTGCATACCAGTCTCCCCCAGAGCTGCATCCCTGGGTGAGTTGGGTGGGAGCAAGGGTCTCTACTTTTGAAACAGTCAGCATATGTAAGACAATCTGTGCAAATTTTAGTTTTGGACAGTTCTTCATTTCTCAAGGACATCATCTGCAAGCTGAACATCTTTTGTAAGCTATTCCACTGCCACTTCCTAACCAGGAAACTATTATCATTTTAGAGAAAAATGTACCTCATATTTCCACAGTAGTTAGATGTGGTTTTCTGAGAGTACAGTCGGAGGTAACTTGTGGGAACTATAATTTTAAATTTCCCAGCTTTTAGCTGTTCTGTAAAAAAAAAAAAAAGTTTCTATTTTAGCAATATTGTGCTAAAAGAATGTGTATTGGAAGCTGTCATTATTAATTTGGGAATGGTCTGGGCTGTACTGTATGGGAGCATCCTCTGCTTGCCTCACATTCCCATTACAGCACAGTGCCACAGGCAGAAAAACTGATAAAAGCTGCAGTCATGCTTTTACACTAGGAACTTGATTTTTGCTTCCTGAAGTGGAGGCACATATATACCCTTGGAAGTACTTTTGGGCTTGATAATCTTGCCCACTTTTCAAGTGTGTTCCACATGAAGTACACTCCACAGGCAAAGCAAAGGGCTCTGACCTGCAACAAAGGTTGGTAGCCAGAGCTTGGGTGCATCTGTGGAAAGAGCATCAGTAGATTTTGACTAAAACCTATTGGTTGTAGAGGATAAAGTTTAACACAAGGCATCTCTCTAATATGATTTTTCCCAGCCTGGTGTTCTCATTTAATGCAGAGTTGTCTCTGCTCTTCTTGCGTCATACCCCTCACTGAACCACTTGCTGTTATCTGCACGAATGCTGTACCTAGAGGCCCTCTTCACATACAGCTTCAGATTTCAGATATTGTATGAGCTTGGCTGCCTCTTGGCTTCCTCATTAAAGGGAAAGAGAAGTTTCTTTGCCCACTCCTCCTCAAACTTCTATTTTGCTGCATATTATGCTGCACAGATTCAGAGGGGTAATAAATTCAGTCTTTTTTTGCTCTAAATGTAATTCCTGAGTAATTGCCATCTATTTATTTTTTATTGGTAGCAATAACTTAGTTTTATGAATGCAAGCTCTGGGCTCCTTCCATCAGTGTGCAAAGCTTTGCTTAATGAAAGTAAAAATGCATTTGAGAAGGTTTAAATTAGATGGTTGCAAAGAACTGTCATTATCATTGAATCATAGAATGGTTTGAATCAGAAGTGACATTAAAGATCAACAAGTTCTAACCTCTCTGGCATGGGCAGGGACACATTCCACTAGTCCAGGTTGTTTAAAGCCCCATCCAGCTTGGCCTTGACACTTGCAGGGATGGGACATCCCAGCTGCTCTGGGCAACCTGTGCCATTTTCTAACCATACTTACTGTAAAGTATTTCTTCCCAGCATTTTATCTAAACCTACTTTCTTCCCATTTAAAGCTATTCCTCCTGGTCCCATCACTACATGCATCTTCTCAAAGGTCCTTCAGATCTCTTGCAGGCCCCATTTCAATACTAGAAGGCTGCTAGAAGATCTTTCTGGAACCTTCTCTGAGTAACACCGGCTCTCTCAACCTGTCTTCACGGGGGAGGTGTTCCAGTCCTCTGAATGTCTTGGCCTCCTCCAGACCTGTTCCAACAATTTCATGTCCTTGCTATGTTGGTGGTCTCAGAATTAAATGGCGGCACTCCATGCCTTGAGAAGCAGAGATGGAAAGACACATGGATCCTGGAAGGCCAAGTGCAGGTGCTGTTTCAGCCTTGCTGACAAGCAGTGGGTCCAACCCAGCCAGACCTTCCCCTTCTCGTCCAACGCTGTGGGAGTTGTTGCATGGTGTTGGGGCCTTTGGAATGGGCTGTTACTGGTGTGGTTTCCTGATTCAAAATGAGCACACCTCTGGGAACACTGTTATTGTAATTTTACCTTCCATTTTGCAGTTTTCTTTTTCATGTTTTGACTTATGTGCACTGGGAGTAATGAATCCCCAAAACTCACTCTGACCCATATGCACATGGTACACACAGATCTTTTTGGTTGCCACATTGAGCAAACTTCAAGAGAAACTCTGAGTAATTAACTCTGGTACATTTTCATCTCCATTTTACTATCAGATCATTAAAATAAGTAAAACATCTCAAAAAAATGAGAGACACAAACAAAGGTCAATAAATATTAGCATATTTGAAACGTTTGATAAGGGTCTGTGCTGGCTTTTGATGACTGCTACCTTTTATAAAGTTAGATCTGAATCTCTTATTGTGCATTACCAAGAGAGAAACACAGTTACTGCTTGTGCAATTTGGTTCTAAACCCTAAGCAAAAATTCCTTGATTCCGTGTGATACCAAAAGGGATAAGGTTTTAATTACCAGTAAAGTCCCTTCCCATTTTGATGACCTTTAATAGACCTAAAGTTATTTTTACTCACTAATTATACAGTGCCCATTAAAATGCTAGTGGTTAGGTACATATTGGGGTCACTGAAATTCAGAGAGGTGTTTGTTTGCAAATCATGTACCCCTACCCCCATCTCTCTGTTCCCCTGCAGGAGTTCCTGTGGAGGGACACACAGGATCTTACAATTGCCACGTGTTGGGCTGCCTGGGACTGTCACTTGTCCTGTGCAAAATGAATGGGACAGCACTACCTGTGGGACTGTGTGTGTCTGCCCATGCACCATGTTCTGTGTATGGTGTCTGCTGCGGACATGAAAGATTCCTATAGGGTTCAGGAAGCCAGAGAGTGTTAAATGTGAGGAAGTTCTGTCTAAGTCCTATGCTACCCATAAACAGTGAACACAGGTTTTCGAGAAGAGTGCCTAATCAAGGGGAGGAGAATTTAAATTCTCTTCCAGCTCCCTTGGGTTGTAAATGAGCTTTATAACAAGGGTAAAGTGCAGTTTCCACTGGCTGAGAAAATGGATATAAAGATGGTTCTTAGACAACTCTATCTCATTAGTATGGTAGGTCTGAAAAGACACTTATTTCCTGGAACAGAATGGGGCCACAACCCCAGGGATGTTCCTGGTGCTAAAACGCTAAACCCAGACTTGTTCCAGTGCTTATTTGTAAAGCATTGCCCTGAGCAGCCTGATAGAAGGGAGAGCGGAGATTCCTCTTTGGTCATACCTTCCCTGTGGCTTGTTCCTGAAAGGTGCCTGCCCTTCTCTCCCTGGAAATAGTATGGAAGAGGAAAACAACATGCTGACTCATGTCTTAAGCACCTCCAGCTTTCACTTTGAATTTGGAAGTCAGGCTGGTGAGCTGTGAGTGACACAGAGCTATTAATTTAAACATTCCTATGGTAAAACACGTGCTGGGCTGCATGCAGACCACACCTCAGAAGAGCATGGAAGAAGATGGAGAGGAGTTTTCCAGACCAGAGCTGAGCATGGAGACACTGCAGAGTAGCCTGTGAGGGAGATGGATGCAGACCTTCAGCTCAGCAAGCAGCTCTGGGTCACTGCTATCCACTGATGAAATTTAGGGGTTCATCAGTGGGTCCTGCTCTGTTTGGGCAGCCAGGAAAGGAGCGCTAGTTCGCCAAAACTTTGGGCTGCAAGCGGCTGCAGGAACAGCAACATCAAGAAGGCAGGAATTGCTGCCATCAGCAGCTCGGTGGCTCTGCATGGTCAGGTGACAGACTCGCAGCTTCTGATGACAGAGGGCACGCCGACACAGCACCTGGAAGTGAGACACGAGCAGATCCAGAACAGGGACACGTTGGTTCACACAGCACGTCAAATCCTGTTCTGTTCACCTGACAGGAGGATGCTGCTTTGCTTGCATGAGCCTGTGTGGGGTTTTACCTGGATTTCTGGGGGCTTTCCTGCACCAAGGTTTCAGTTCTGAGTCTGCAAGCGACTCGGATGCCATGGCAAATGCAGAAGCAGAAAGGGGGGATCACACTGTGCCTGTAGCAAGCTGTGGGGTTAGGAAATGGCTGTGAATAAAAACATCAGCATCTGGCCCAAAGAGGCTTCCACTTTAGCCAGTAGGGTGACAGCAGGGAAATCCAGGGGGGACAGCAGTGTTTAATGTGATTCATTTGCCATGGCAGGCTGATTTAAACTCATCCACTATGCAAAGACCCTCGTGAAGGAAGTGTGAGGCCTGTGAATATTTGCTAGGAAAATAACCAGCATCATTTAGAGTTAAGAAGGTGCGTGGGGTTGGGCTGGACCTTGGACTGTTGGCATCGGGATCAGTTTGTTGGAACAGAGAGGATGTTCTGTCTCTGGGTCCTCAAACTGTGACACAGATAGTCACCACTGCTCTGGGTCTAGTCCCTGAAATAGTTCATCTTGCTGTGTAAAGAGGTCCTGCTCCTGCAATGCACTCTGGACAGGGACAGCCTTCTTATATGAGGCAATTTACAGGATCAGGACTCCACCTGGAGTTTAATCCTAAGGCACACACCTACTTTGATGACGTGTTTATATGCTTTCTGTGCCTAAGCAAAGAACACTCAGGAGGTCTTGCCAGGGAAAAAGTTTCCTTGAGGTTTTCCTGCAATGATACTGAACTCTTGGCAATGGTGTTTGGGTCTGTTTTTAAAATGATTCTGTGCATTCTCCGAAGAGATGAATTCAAAGTATGGGTCCAAAATCTCACTGCAGAGGGGTAGCTGTATTTCTCAGTGTTTACACTAAATCAATCAGTTGGTGTTGCACGAGAAAGAACTGCCCTCGAGTCCTTCTGAATGTTTTATCATCCTTGGGCTGATAACTCTAGTTCACAGCCAACAAATCAGCAGGGTCTTTTCCAAAAGCTGCTAAAGCAGAGCTTCTTTAAAGCAAGCTCCAGGTATTTTGTCTGTGTCAGAGCCTGGAGACCCAGATTCCCTGGCTGCATTCTCTGCAGGGACCAGGCAGCCTCATGCTTGGTGCTGCTGCCATTCCTGACCCAGGTTGTTAGACCCCCATAATATGACTCCCCATGACTAATTAAAAGCACAGCTTTTGTGGGTTTTTTGCAACCCATCTGATGGGCCTGGCTGCAGATTTCCAGGTGGGTAGAGAGCAGACACTCACTCACCTCTAAAGTCTTCACTTCAAAGGTGACTTGCAAAAACCACACCCTGCGAAAAAGGGAAAGATCTCCTGTTTAATATTTGTCTTGGAAAAACAAAACAAGCAAAGTAACTACAGCAACAACAACAAACCCAAAAGAAGACCTGCCCCTCTGTTCTGGACTTCTAAAGGATATTTGTGCTTGATTCTGTAGCAGAGGAGGAAGGCACTCTGTGCTACTAAGGTAGACTGCAATTAGGTGGGGCTGCTGATTTTGTTCATGTGAGTGCTGCTGGTGGTTTTGTGGGGGCCATGTTGCCTTGGAAAGGCTGACCTGAAACAGAGGCTGGACAGAGCTAGAAAATAAAGTAGATATTTATTAAAAGAGCAAGAGTCTGACTAAGGCTGCACCCCAGACAGACCCAAAATGACCACAAAATGGCCCAAGAGGTCATGAGGGTTTACATTTTTATAAGTTTTGGTCCATTTGCATATTCCAATTGTCCAATAACAGCTTCAGGTTTTGAAGTCCCATCCTTCTTGTTCCTCCCTTTGGTCCACCGTTGTTTATGCTTTTGGGCCTGAAAGTTGTCCTTGGTCTCCAACGGGAAAAGATTTGTTTTGTCTCCCCAGTCTGTGAAGAGAGCTTACTAGCACTTAATATGAGACTTAGAACTACACACTTAAGCAGTACAGAATCTGAAATCATGAAAGCTAAAACTTAAGGCATCATCTAGTAAAGGCACTGTTCTTTATTTGTGTTGTTCTGTGTTTTGTGTGCATCTGTATCTTTGAGATACAGGCTTTGCTGTGTGGAGACACCCAGGAGCTGGAAACCTGGCAAAGAGGCTGGTGAGGAAAAAGCCCTTGCATCTTCAAGCCCACGGGATCACAGTTCTGCTCACAGGATGCTTCCTAGAATGAGCTTTAGAAAACGCTGTTCCTCACTAGGACACTGTTTTAGGGTATCATAATGGCTTTCCTGGGGGATTTCTTACAAGAACTGCAGGTTTCTGTAGGACAGGTGTTTCCAAGAGGGATTCAACATCTTGCTGTAGTTATGGGATGAGATAACAGTACTGACCTGTCCAGCCACATTAAACACTGATTATTTATTTCTGCTGAAAACTTTGAGTGTGACTGGTAAGCTACAAAAAATAGGAAGCCTTAATCCTAAAGTCTTGGGAAGTCCAGTCTAGCACCATCTCTTCCAAACATAAGATGTGTGCTCATAATCATATTCTGAACGAGCTGCATAGCTGGTGTTTGATGGTGCATGTCTCAAAATCAACACTGAAAGGAGAGGCCTAGATAGATTCATTCTGGTGATGTGACTGTAAAGTGGAATTTGTTTCTAAAACACCATGACATTGATTTCCCACAAAGAGACAGTCTTGTGTCATTACCTTGATTAATTTGTTTGATGGATTTTAATAGCAAAGATCTGAATTTCAACGATTAACCTCCATCCCAAAAGGAAAAAGTTTAGAGCTGTGTCACATCAGCAGCTTCAAAAAGAACTAGTGTTTGGGAAGAAATTCACAGTATTGGAAGCCTGATGGCAGGGAGCCTCAAATGAAAGGGAAATATTAAAGATGAAGAGATAGGGGAGAGAAATGTTGGATGGGAGAGGCATTAGCATCGAACAGGCAGGCACAATGTCCCTATGAAGAAAGAGCAGCTCTATCTCTGTGTCCAAATATCTTATGCTCTGACTTACCCCTGTCTGTGCTGTTTCCTGATTGCTATTTCCCTGAAGCAATCTTTCTCATACTTGGGACTTCACACAGTGTGTGTTATGTGCCACAAAGGGTTACAATTCCACTGGGATGTATTGAATTTAGGAACATAACAGATGCTGTTTCTGATTAGATGGAGTAAAAGCCCCCTGTACTAAACATGGGAGAAAGGAGGAGTTACTATAGCATGTGTAGAGAACATCCAAAGGAATACAGGGAAGAGGAAAAAAAACTCTTGAGACTGGTCAGAGATAATGAGGTGAGGTTTTTCCACTGTGTTTTAAGTTTCCTGTAACATCTTAGTTATCTGAAATCTCTGGGCTAACACTGGTAGCTAGGAAACTACATTCTCACTGTGCTGCTTCATCAAAGTGATGGCTGCTGTTTTAACAAGCTGCATTAGCCGGAGATTGATGGCCCCAGTTGCAGCATGAAAGATCATTGTTGTTTGCAGCAGTGAAGGTCTGAGCTCCCTGGGGTTCCTGCTGACAGGGGAATGTTGGGCAAATTGCCAGGGAAGCAGAGCTGGTGGTGAGGCTGCTCCTCTGTATCTGGGCATCACACCGGGAACATGGGCATACCCACACCTCCTACATTACCTGCTGGAACACTTGTAGCCCTCCCCTGCACTGGCTCAGAGACTGAGTGCAAGTGAGGATCATTCATTTTGGGATCCCTTGTAGCAAGCTGTTCAGCTGTCATTCCCACACGAGTGTTGTCTGTGTGGAGCAGCAGTGTGGCTGGATGATGAGAAGGCAGATCAGACCTTCCTCTGGAGATGTAAATCACCTGTCCCGTCCATGTCACCTGTCCTAGACCACAGGGCTGCCTCAATTCAGCAGTTCTGCTTGTTCTCGAGACCAAAAGGGTGGGAGGGAGGATATGGGGTCACTGACTGGGTCTGTCAAAGCCTACACACACGCTGCTTATGAAGTCAAGTCTTAATCCACTTGGGAAATGCTTCACGTGCTTGTTGGATGGGGACTCAACACTGGCCTGTTGTCACTTCTTCTGCAATGAGCAGAGGTGTAAATGTCAGGCAGACCATTTGAATCAGGCAGTGGGGGTGGTGGTCATAGAGGGAGATAGCAGAGTTTGTGAGAGGAGAAAGTGAAGGAAGATTAAGGCAGATGTTATAAACATACAGTCAAAGATGGCAATGGTGGGCTGAAGCAGTGAATGACAAGAGGAGCTGAATCTCTCATAGGATTCATGCTGACAGCATCAACAGCATCTAGGTAGGTCAGCATAAAGTCTGTGGTCTTGTGTCAGTTGTGACCACATTCATGTTTACTGAGCTGCGCTGGATTTTTGTTACTGAAGACTGCAGCTGGATTCATGGAACTAAAATGTGTGATTTTCCTCTTTCAGAATTTCAAGTGATTTTTCAGATGTTCTTAGCTGATCTTCATGCTTCTAAGAGCCTGTATCTGACCATCTGTCTCCAATTAGTCCTTTCAGCCCTGCAGACTTCTCTCTCTGCAGTTCTCACACATCTTTTTTTTCTGCTGCATTATTAATAAAAGGAACATCAAAGCACTCTCAAAATATCGCTTTCCCTATTTGAAGAAGGATAACTTCATCCATCTGGGAAGATGGGGGACAAGACAAATTAATCTTTTCCCTGAACTTCCCTTAAGAACCACTATTTTTTTTTTCTAATGTGCATAGGGTGGCTGAGTGTCATGGCAGAGTTCCTGGGCCAGATGCAGAATAAGGATTCAGGAGATCTGGATTCACTCTTAAGCTCCGCTAAGTCATTCTGACTCGGATCTGTTCAATAGATAAAATCATCTGTGTCCTTACTTTCTTTTTCTTCTGGTGCTGTCAGGACCTGAGCAAACAAAATGCACACTCTGCCCCCTGTTCTGGGACCATGGCTGTTCTCAGGAGTGGCTCCAATAAAGTGCAGATGCAACATGGGATCATGGCCTTGGGAAAAATCTTTGTTGTAAAGGTGCCCTAAGCTTAGACTCTTTCTCTTCGTCTCATCTTGAGCTGTGCTTTAGGTAGGCCAATGCCTGGTCCTGTACCTGCTGATACTGACCTCATTTCCCTGCTTGACCTTGAACCTTTCTCATCAGTCCAGATGTGCTCAGTGATGACTGCTGTCCGTGGTTGCTCTCACTGGATGTGCTCTGCCCTTCTCATTCAGGTTCTGTTGGACTGTCTTTGTTAAAAAAAGGAAAAGGGAGCTCTTATGGACCAGGTCTTGTCTTTCTGACAGGGCACAGAATCAATGAGGTGCACAAAAAGTTATTTCTCTTTGAAAATCCTTCCCAGCCTCTGGCACTTCAGATAGGACCTGTTGAACATGAAGGTACAGATGTGCAAGCCTATCTTCTCTCAGGGTAGTGAATGTTGTAGACATTTGTGTGCGATATAACTCTGATTAGGTCCCCTTCCCTACCTCTCATGGATTCAAAGGCCGTCTGTCCATCTTGGTTCTTTTTTTCAAGGGCAGATTCCCTGCCAAAGTATGTGAAATTTATACCATCTGTCTGTATTGGAATATTTGGTCTATTTTGTCCAAAGGGCATTTTGTTAGCGGACTCCTCTGCTTCATTCTAGATGAGGAAAGGTAGCTTTACTGTAATGTGTTTCCTGCAAAATGTACACACTACACACATAAAAGATAAGCCTGAAGCAGCAAAGAACAATCTTTAAATAACTCTTATGGCCCATTAGCCACACGACGACACCTGGTAGGTAAAGGAGACACTCAGAGAGATCTCAGGAAATCCCATGAAAAATTACTCCTGAAAGCCTTTGTAAAATTGTAGGCCTCTGTGTCATTAGTGTAATTAATGGACAGTATTGTTTGAACATGGCATGGTTGTTAAGGATGGCATGCTCAGCCTCACCTTCGTATTGTGTACGAACATGCTGAGATTAATTTAACATCTACTGTCCATCATTTGCAGAACTCTGTGCCTAGGCTTGGATAGGTAATGAGTGCCCTGAAGTCCTTGCTTTCAGCTTTGATTTTCTCCCTTTCTGAGCAGAGAGGAGTCAAATAAGTGAAAAATCCTATGAACAAGGGGAGAAAAGGAGGTTAAAATTCACATTTGTTGTATTTAGGGTGAAGCTTTGTTTTCTGCCTAGGGCCTTTGTCCTAGACAAATGTGCATCTCTGAAGACTATCCCAAGTCCCAAAGCAGTGTGAACCAGAACAGGGTGCTCAGGGCATGACCCCTTAGCTCTCAGCTGATTCGTCATCCACCTGAAAATAAAGCTTCATACATTCCTTTTCTCTCATATTAAAGGGATCTCCCTATTGTGGAATTATAGAATTGTTTAGTTTGGAAAAGACCTTTAAGATCAATGTATCCAACTGTTAACCATCCTTGCCCTTCTGGCCAGTTCTGCCTGAAGAACTGTATCCATCCATCAAAGCCTCCAGGCACACAAGCCTGTAGGCACCGTGTGACAGTGATCCAAATGAGTTCATAACCCTGGAATGCACACAGACTCCTAATTCCTCCTGTTTGTTCCCCACGCTACATGGATTAGTGCTCAAGCACTTCAGAGACACATCCATTTAAAAGAAGAATATGGGAGAGCTTTCTCCCCAGCAGGGAGACACCCATTGCTGTTACTCAGCACTCATTTTGCTCTCTTTTCTGGTGCCACTGTATGATTTAGGCTCTGTTGCATCCAACACTGCTCAGAAAACAACTCCCAGCTCTTAATCTGACATCATGGCACTAAACCTATTCCGTAGTTACTGACCTGAAAGTGGAGCAGCAACCTTCCTCCTGGTGCCTGAAGTCACCAGATTACAGCTTTTTCCATCACAAGAGGTTTTTTTTCCCCAACCCACTGAGTCCAGGCTCTGAATTTTCTTCCCGCTGTGCCATTGAGTGTTTGGAGTCTTGGAGAAGATTCTCTTTCCTATAACATCTGACGCTGTGCAAACTTCCCGTCTCCACCTGCACTTCTCCAACAACTTCCTTCAAGCAGGAAGACTCCTTCCCCATCTCCAGTCTCCCAGGGGAGTTAAGCCTGTGTTGGGGGAGTTGTTGCTGGACTCTGCTGCATCACCACCACTTGCTAAGCACACACACCCTGTCCCTAGCAGAAATTCTGGATTCTTCTATCTGCTCTTTTTTGCAAAATTCTGCATCAGTTTGCACCTTCTGCTATAGCAGTGCAGCCCAATTTTTGATTCTGTGTCACAAAGTGCAAACTTAGGTGACAGAGACAAAAAACTTCCCTTATTCAGGAGTTCAGTGGCACAGGAATTATGGAAGATGATTGAAGGAAGACTCAAATGGCACACCTGCAAAGCAGAGGTTCCTCCTCTAACCTCCTCCTGTCTGTGTAGATCCCTCTGTATGGATCTTCACCACTGTTTCATCCCTTCCATTTCAGTGCAGCCAATAAAACCTGGGCCAAGACATTTGTCTGGCATGCAAAACTTTCGTAAGAGCTTATTAGGTCAAACAAAGTGTCGTTGTAGCTGCATCACTGGTAAGGCATTAACTGCAGCGTGGCAATGGACTGAGGTAGTTTTCTTCTGCGTGGACTAAAAGTCATTACATTTGATGACTTCAGTGCCAAAACGTGGGCAAACACACAGCCTGAGCTGGTGTTTGATGGGGAAAGTTGCAGTCCCATCCAAAGCTGTGGTAACAAAGGAGGGACTTCTCTGATATGTACAAGTCCATTCCTGGTTAGGGTGTGCTGAAGTAATTCAACTTCCAGTTGAACCTGTTTTAGAGATACCTCTGCTGTGTTGGGTCATGAACAGAACAGTTTGCTTCCATGTGCAAACATGGACCTTGCTGCTATTGATATGTCCTGTGGATACCTTTCACACACAGCAGCTTGAAGGAGCCACGAAATTCTTTCCTGCACAGTGGTGGCTGATTGTGTGAAAGCTGCTATCCAAGGGCCAGGCCAGAAGTGTGGGACCTAAGGACAGAGCAGATCATTATGTTCTCTGTGTTTTGGAGAGAACAGGGAGAGAAGACAGAACTTGGGAAGGAAGTAGAGGACAGGAAAAATGTATCCCTCTGGCAATAATGAGAGGAGAAAGCCAACTTGTACTCTCAGGGCAGGGGACTGAATGGAACAGTAAGCTTGGAATTCACAGATAAACTAATTCACTTTCTCTCTAAAACTTTGAATAAAGTAAGATGTTGAGATACACCCTGTCAACAAAATCCAAGAAAATCTGGCTTATTTTCTTCTTCTTGCCTAAACAATGCTACAGGCTACACAAGACCCTAAATTTCTGAATATGGGTTTGCTGCTTATTCCAAGAAAGCCCATGATATCACTGGGAATAGCTTTGGGTCAGACAGAGCTTGATGTAACAGCGCAGGTGTATGATTTCCGAGCTTGATGCCATCTGCTCGTGGAGAGCATTGGATTGCTGAAAGAATGTCAACAAAAAGGCTTGGGAAGCTTGTGAAAATGAGGAGAGGAAATAGCAGGCTCCAGAGTGCAGGAAAATTACAACTTTTCTGTGTGGCTGTTGCTGTCATGAGATTTGTCACTTGTTTTTTTGTTTGTTTGTTCGTTTTTTGTTTTTTTTTTTTTTTTTTTTTTTAATTCTGTTTCCTTCCCACTGACCACTGAGAAATGTTAGCAAGAGGAGAGACATGAGTTAAACTGAGAGAAATGTGGCAAGGGGACTAGCAGGCTGATCAGACCAAAAATCCCCCAAACTTCCATATGGTTCTTGGAGACATCATATGTGAACCTCCAGAGAATCAGGTTGGTGGATTAGTGGAAGAAAAACAGCTACTGAGCATTACACCTAGGAGCTATAAGATCTCTTTGATGCAGTCCCCAATACCTGTGAGTTACCCTGTTTAAAAAATAAAAGAAAACGTGAAATTTAAACCCCAGGTGGTAGACTTCATAGGAATGTTCTTTGCTCCAAGAGTCATGATAACTGTACATTGAAATATGCTTTTGCTCTAACATTAGTTTGGCCTTTCTCTGAAGTATGACATAAATATGTTTAAATTGAATAATCATGCCCAAACAATTCCCATTATCAACTAAGAAGATTTGGGTGTTCTGTTGCAGTTAAGCTGTTTTAAACAAACACTCACTCTTGCTGTGCTATTTTCATGCTATAATGGAGGTACTTAACAGACTGTGGAAGTTTATCTATTCTTCCTCCTGTGTAGAAAATAGAACTGTTGTTTTTCAACAGTTGATGCTTGAATACACAAAAACCACTTTGTATATATGCAGATTGTCCGTCACAATATTTAGCTAATTCAAATTGTTGCTCACTAAAGACTAATTTTTTCCCCTTGAACCTCTATTCTCCTTTTCACCTGTGATAAGTACAGAATAATTTATTTACCATAAAAAGTTTGAAACGATGGCCATCCACGGAGTCCCAGGAGGGGCTGCTTTGCTGAGTTGGGGGTGAGAAGGGGCCCATTTCCATGGTGCCTGACTCACAGCTGTATTTATGCAAGGTCAAAGGGACAAGAACAGACTGAGAGCCCTGTGGCAGATTTGGAATGGATGAGCAAAGTTGTGAAACTCATTTGCGTGGTTTATGAACTGCAGATCATGGTCTTACTGGATCAAATTGTATTTGAGCTGAGCAGCCTCAGCTCCCAGAAAAATATCCCAGGAATATGTGTTTGTCTACCATCTCTTTGTAGCTCAGTATTGCTTCCTCCATCACCATGTCTGTTGGTTACTTTGATGTGTGGCTGTCCTTGGAAGCCAAGGGTTGGAATGACAGATGATCGGGGTTACAGTTGTGGTATTGCTGGAAAACAAATGTTCTCTAGATCAATGTGACAGGGATGTCACTTGGCAGCTTACCAAAGTTGTTTTTTTCCTTATTTTAAATGCAGTCTGTTTCACTCCAAAGCATTTTTTTCTGTACTTGTGATGGTGCCTAAGAAAAAGATGGTGTAAGGTTGCTTTGTGTGTTGGCCTCTAGATAGAACTGTTTCAAGAGCATGTGGCCTGGAAGCAGAGAAAACTTGATTTGTGCTGTCAATGCTTAGGGCTAACCTGGATGATTTCTGAACTGTGAAGAGAACTTTTCTTTGTGAATCTAAGGTATATATTTTTGTGAGGGGAACAAACCTGTTTTTCCCACTGAGTCATGTTTCCCTTACTTTTATGAAGTACTCCTGTACAGAGTACTGTATGACTGAATTTTACCTGAGGTTCAATTAATGCATTGAATTTTAGTCTGTTATTCTCTTCTGCAGCTCAGTGTTTGGCTGCATAGTGTGTTAGCAAGGCCGTAAGAAAATCTTGTTACACTGTCCTTTCTTCCAGTGACCACAGGCTTGCAAAGAAGACTAAGCAAAAAAAAAAAAAACAACCCCAAATTTATAAGGTGCCTTAAATGCAACATGGGTTGGTAAAGGTGGAAAAACTGCAGATATTTTTTTGACACAATGACATTGAAGACAACTTTTTAATAGACCTGCTTTTATATTAATGTTCATTATACAGTCCATACTGAAAAAGCTGCTTTGATTAAAAGGCTTAAAACCTAGTGCAGCAATTTTCATGCTCTCACACAGGGACATGAGCTATGCTTTGTGTTTCACTGACAAAACTTGGATGAAAAGGTTCTGTTAGAAAAGCTGCTTTCTTCAAGTTTCACTTGTACAGTACAAAAAGCCTTTTAAGGAGAGGTGAAGAGAAGCATGTGGGAGAACTGGAGAACAGGCTGCCAGTGCTGAGTTTGTCTGTTGAGACACATTTATGGATCTGGAGCAGAAGGTGAAGGTTTGGTGTACGAAGAGATGCTGAAAAGAATAGTGGCTGTAAATATGAGACACAATCAGCAAAGCCAAGCAACCCATCTCCTAGAGGCTGTCCAGAGCTTAGCTGGGAGTTGGATATACTCAAGTGTGAAAGGGCATAACTGTAGCCCTTAAAGCAAAGATGCTGGCATGAGGGAGACTGGTTCCAGAAAGGCTATGGACAAAAGCTCCCAAAACCACTCCCCATCAGTCTGTTGCTGCCAAGGGTGGCTCATAGAGGTTGTGCTAAGCTGTTCTCCCTTTCAAGCCTCTTGCTTTAAGACCTTCAGTACTTTGCTAATTCTGCTCCTTCAACAATTATCTAGTATTGCTCTCCTCCCTGAGGACTTCTTGCACTAGTCACCTCTATTGCTTTGGGGTCTGAAAATTATCTGCTTTACCTTATTCAGGTGATGGAGAAGATTAATGACTTAATTTTTCCTGGCCATTTGGGCAAGTCCAGCTTGGGCGAACAGCACAGAGTGCAGGAGTTGGTGGGAGCTGTGGAATTACATTCTTCCTACCATCCCACAGTGGCAGACAGCAGTGTCTGTGAGATGTTGCTTTCCTGGTCCCTCAGCGGTGGCTCCAGTAGTCTAGGGAGGTGTACGTACAGGATAGAAATGGGATTGTTTTCTACCCATCTACCCATTCTATCCTATACCCTAAAAACGTTGGGAGCCACTGCACCTTCCGCATGGAGTGAACTTCGGTTCAGCAGCTGAATGAGCCATTAACCTGGAACACAGGGCTACACAAGGCAGTCCAACCTCTCTTCCTCAAGTTGGCACCAGACACACATTAGGCACCTTTCAGCTGCCAAATGAGTTCTCAGGACTTCTTCACTCATCCCCTTCTAAGGATGAATCCCTTTAAGTTCCTGTTGCAGTCAACTTCCTGCAAAGGCTGATTGGATTTTCCATGGTGTCAGTGGTGGGGGTGAGAGCTGTGGCAGTGCAGCTTCTTGTCATGACAGGAGAAATGGTGTCTCTGAGCTTGTGCTGAAAGTCCATCTCCTGCAGCTTTGTCAGTCTTTGGACATAATCCTATGACATCAGGCAAGTGGGCTGTGCTCATCCCAGTGAGTAAGCAAAGCAACACGATTTTGGGCAAGATGAGAAGAGAGACCTTTCTGTGTTAGCCTCATGCTTGAGACAGCACCTTGCTTTCATGGAGAAGTGAGTTAAGAAGACATCTCTAGCATTGCTGTGTCCTGGATTGGCAGGCAGTGTTTGAAGGCTTACTCTTGGTAAGCCATTTGGAAGGACCAGGCAGCTCTGTGATGGATGTTTTCTGGCTCTCTGTTTTGCAGCAGTGCATGGTTTAGCACAGGAATGCAGAAAGGCTCTGGGATGGTCAGGGATCACAAAGAGCAGCTGGCTATGATTCCTGTGCTTTTACTTCTGTTGTTGAAATGTCCTTGATCAGAATACATCCCAGGTTTCTCTGCTAAGCATGGAATCACTGCTGTGATACAGAGAGGGATGGTTTATGGCAGCAGTGTTGGGAGGCTCAGTGGGAGTTTCTATCTGTCCTCCGTTCAGTGGGACCAGTGAGAGGGTAGGGCTTGGTCAGAGGGTAAAAGTGCAAGTTCCTATGTCTTAAAGGGCACGTGTTGAACTTTCTGTCGAGCTGGGCACTCTTGCAATAGGACACAAAATGAAGAGATGCAGACTCTGTGAAGTTTAGAAAGCTAATAATTTAACCTTATTCAAATTTGACTCTTTATATAGTTTTTCAAACATGCCCAGTGATTGGTAGGCAAAGTTAACACCTCTCTAATCACATTGGTCAAGACACGTCTATCAAGAGATCTCCTCTTCTAAGAAGAAAGGAAAACAAAAATAAAACTAAGCATAAACAAGTTTCTTATTTACAGCAAAACTCTGGGAAAGGAATTTCAAGAAACAAAACATCAGAAAGAAAAACTAGGGTGACAGGGCACCACTGACCTTGGTGTGTCACAGATAAAGTAGACCTGGTTTGTAATTCTAGACATGCCTCTGCAGAGCACAAATTGGTGTGTGACTGGCCCTGGGCTTTTTGAACAAATAGGGAGCAGAAAGAGTCACAAATGATTTCTCTTATCCTTTGCGCAAGGTGTTGTGGTGGTTTGACTTAGTTTGGAAGGATGGTTCTTCCCACAGGAAGTTTTTAATATGTCTGCATGAACACCCCAGGGGGACAAAGGTGGGTTTTCAGGAGGTGACCTCCCCTTTCCGTTTCTGGCCGTGAGCACGTAACAGCCGAGGATCATCCCTGCGGCTGAGGGGTGGCCTGGCGGCGGGCCGGGCCTCACTGCTCTCTCCCAAAAGGGGGGGAGTGGTTTGGCCAGGCTGCGATCCGGAGGGGCTGCGAGGTTCCCGCCCCCCTCCTTGTCCTTTTCCCCAGCTGGGGGGAAGGGGCAGAGGGGGAACGGAGCTTGGCTGGGCTGGCACCGGGGGCTTGCCGGGACGGCGGAGGGCCAGGCCCCGCTCCTTTTCTCGTGGGGGGAGGAGAAGGAGGTGTTCCTAGTTTGAAGAGACCCGTGTTCATCCCCTATGAATTTCATCCACACCACAAGAAGGACAATTGTTTCTATTGCAAACCCAAGCCTAAGGCTAATTTTCGGATATAAAAACCAAGAAGCCGACAGGCTAAAGTGTGGACAGAGGGGTTGGTGAGAGAGAGGGTACACTCTGTTCACCAGTGCCAATTTCTAGGCTTGGCACTCTGTCTGTGTTGATCGTGGCTTTATCAAAATTATTTTTGCAATCAATAAATTCTTTTATATTTTAATTTGGTTGGTTTTGGCTTTATCAATAACACATGCAATCCCCTTGCTCATGTAGGGCCACCTAGACCTGATTGCACAGCTGCCAAGGCTGGAGACGCCACAACGTCTGGCAGGGCTTGGTCACTCCTAAGTGCTTGCTGTATTCAAACACAATTTCTTGTGTTTCAGTTTGTGACCACTGTCTCTTGTCCTTACAGTGGACACCACTGAGAAGTGCTAGGCACTGGTTTCTTTACACCCTCTCTGTCCTTGGGTATCTCCAACATATGTCAGGACAAGGTCCTAATCCTGGTGGGACCGACTTTGAGCTGCAGGTTAGACTACAGACTTCAAGAGTCCTTTCCAAACTTTTATTTTTGTGTGATTTTTATGGGGGAGACTAAGGATTGTAGTTAATACTGAAGTGGTTTTGGTTTTGGTTGTTCTGTGGTGAGTATGCTTCTGTGGGTAAAACTCTTTCTCTCTTTTGTACACTCTGTGCTACTAATATTACTGTGGCTATTACCATTTTCAGTAAATTGTTATTCCAAGTCTCATCTTCTAGTGTTCCCGCATTATTGGAAGAGGCAGGGAAAAGGGAGCAGCTTGAGTGGGTTTAATTTTCCAGTTGCGCTTCAAACCACCACATAAGCTCACCCAACAGCAGCAGCACTGAGTAAAAGAATATAATTATGGGCAATTTTGCCCAGGTTCCTCTTTAGTCCTCTTTTAGTCTTTTTATAAGAAGCCTTTGATTTTGATTACTGTTATAGATACATGTTATGATATTGGCTTTTCGCAAGTATTAAGATGAATGTTATATGTGTAGTGAATGTTATATGTGTAGTGTCAGAATTACTCTGCTGTATAGTTCTTTTTACTTAGACACAGTAGTGGGATAGCTGGTATATACCTGTGCTTGTAATTGAACTGTCTGTTTGGTTGGGATAACATCCAATGAACATGTGAAGAGGACCCTGCTATTGATGTGCCAAATTATCAGCACCTGCCGTCTGAAGAAAGCACGGACACAGCCCAAACTGGAGGGGATAAGGAAACTACAGCCAAGGAACATGCATGCTCTAAAAAGGCGGACCCAAGGAGTGGCCATGCAAAACTCTTCTTGGAAAAAGATGAATATGCATCAAACCCTATGCATATGCAACAGGCAGATGGAACAGAAAAAGTATTTAAAGGGTCCCTCAGAGGTATTCAGGTGTGCTCTTGGCTCAGTGCCAAGACACCTGGTCGGCCAAGGTACAAGGTCAACCATATTAACCTTGTGCTTGCTTTCTGTCTCTTATTGTCTTTTTATTAAACTCTTTAAATTTTACCAGGAAAGTGAACCTCATTTTTCACAATTACTGCAAACACTCCTGTCAAAGGCATTCAGCAGGTAGCTATGGCAACCCTGAGATAGTTGTCTAAAATATACCAGATAAAATAATGAGGGGATAATAATACGGTTTTAGTTCAAATAGACTGTTAAGTGTGAGTAACAGTTTTACATTTAAAAAGTACACCATATTTCTGGGCTACAAATTAGTCATGGTTCAGGGCCCATTGTTCATCTCACTGCTGTAGGTGGTCTCCAAAGAATGCTGCTAACATATGCTTCCTGCATTTGTTAACCCAACACTCAGCTGGAAAAAAAAAAATTCTTGTTGCTCCAAAAAATAAAACTGTTAAAAAGAGAAGAGACAGGGGAGAGAGTTCTGGTTAGGAAGATTACCCATGCAGAGAGAGCTACAAGGCCTTCTCAGAGTTTGGCCTAGCTAATTTATTGTGACTGTGCCCTTGTCATTGTAGCACACGAAAAAAAGATGAGAGACTCCAAATATTTCAGAAGGCAAAGAGCATAGAAAAAACTTTATTGTCTAATCCTTACTACCTTTTTATAAGGTGTTCCAATACAGACTTAACATAATTGGTGAATAGGAGCAACACCTCTCTAATCCCACTGGTTAAACTAGAGAAACAGCTAAAATGTTTTGAGAACTAGAAAAGCAAAATACCACCTGGAGAAAGATGGTTTTGAGAAAGGATAGCTATTTGCCAGAAATTGTTTTGAGAAGAAGCTTTCTTAAGAATTTCTCCCTCAGGAGAAAGTTAACAGGCTAGCAGGCTAAAATCTCTCAGACCCAGAAATATCAGGCCCACATGTCCTTAATATCCCTTTTTCTCCCCAAACCCTCTCTATTGGACCCACATCAAAACTAGCAATTGCCAGCTGGGTCAGAAGTGTTGTGCATACTCAAATTGGGACAGTCACCACCCAAAGAAAACTTCTGATTTAAATAGTCTAGTGTGTTTTCTTAACTTGTCATGAAGGAAAGGAGAGCTGGTCACACAGGACTAAATAGACCTGTCCTAACATCAAGGAAGAATTTATCCTTCAGATGTGGCAATGGCCACAAGGATTTTGGATCATAAATCTTGCAGCAATCTTTGCAGCTTCTTTAGTTGGTTCACCTTGAAGCATCCGGTACATAAAAGATTATTATGTCATTTTTTCACAAACTACTGGCACAGTACTGTCTGAAGCAGACACAGTAAAAAACAAATTTTATATATATACCCCTTCTGGGTATCTAGCAGTATTTCAAGGTAGTTATTGAAAACACAGATAATAAGCAAAGGGCCTTTGCTGAGTTGGCTTTCCTTACCAACAACAAAACATAATTCAGTGTGTTTTAGGTCAATGGAGCTCATCATGTGAGGAAAAAAATAGTTCTCCATGGGGTTGCTTTTCAAAATAGACTTTGAAATTGATTTTTTGCTTTTCAGAGGCTCTTCCTGACCAATTTAAATTCCTTCTCCAGGAGCTCAGTATCTCTGGATGCTGTTTTTGTCAGGTATTGGCTCTGAAAGAAGTTTGCTTTGTATCACAGCAACAGTGTCTTAAATAATGCAGTTTGCAATGTTTAATCAGCCATTACCCATAGCAAGATTTTGCAGGTAGGAATGGGAGGGGAAGATGGAAGTCCTTCACCCTCTTCCTGAAGTGGGTCCCAGCAGTGGGGGCAAATCTACTTCCAGCCCTCTCCAAAGCTCAGCAGTGTTTCCCTTTGGCCCAGTGGGCTCTCCTGCTCTTTCCCGTCAGCTGTGCTTCATTTATAATCCTGCAGGGCCTTGGATTTTGTACCATTCTCCTCTCTGTTGGTAGTTCCTGGAGTTTCTAAGGCATTTGGAGATGAAGGTTCCTCACAGGAGTGAGGAATGAGGATGAGGGTTCCTCAGGAAAGCAGTGTGCTCTGTTAGGCCTGAGGTGAGCTGGATGTCAATATTCCACATCTGTCTTGTTTTCTCATCGACTCTCACCCCTCTGTGTTTGACACAGTGCAGTCTGGATGTCAGGCAAGATGATGCTCAGAAGAACAAACAGTTCCTCTCCAGCTCCTGCTCTCCTTGATCACTACTTGCCTTTTTTTTTTTTTTTTTTGCTTCCTCTGATTTCCTCCTGTTGCCTCCATGCTGCCCCCTGGACATGAAGCTTTCTCTGCCTCTGTCAGCAGCTGTTGAAAGGCTGTTCGTACAGTGAACAAAGAAAGGCAGGCTTGAGGTCTGCTGTTGAATTTTAATTCTCTTGTTAGCCAGTGAAAGTCGCTGGCATTGACACTTTGCTGCTGCCCAAGTGCTTAACTGAGTGTTTTGGCAACAGCTGTCCAGCCATGCACCCCAGTCTCCCAAATCTGATTGTGCTCCGTCTCCTTCCCCCACCCCTGGGATGAAAGCTGTCTTGGTGTCTTTCCTCTGCCTTTGGGTGCTGACTCTGTTGTCTGTAGTGTGTGCAGCAGGAGACTGGGGCAGGCATGTCTGACCCTGCAGGAAATGCTAAGAGCATAAATAGTTTATATTTACTGTGACTATTATTCACAAAGACTTACTTTTGTATTAATGTAAACCAAGAGCTACAAAATAAGGGGCAAATAAAAGGAAGGCAGGTGGGGTAGCTCTGGAACTTCCCATAACATTACAATATTCAGAGCCATAGGAACACCAGCATGGAAAACTCAGGTGGAAAATCCTGCCCCCAAAGCTCTGGACAACATTGCTGTGAGACTTCTGGTGAGAGGTTGCAGGTTTGGGAGAGAGACAGGCTGCAGGACTGTCAGTGCAAGGCAAAAGAACTGTAAAATCCCACACAATCCTGTGTCTGCCTTGCTCATTTGTGCTCACTCCTGCAGCTGGCAGGTTCTGAGGAACAGCCTGATTTAATGGGGATGCTGAGAAACTGCCATGTCCTGGTCCCTTCCCATTTCTGGACTAACAAAAGCATTGAGCTGCTGCACACTCAGAAGTGCAGGACTGCGTTTTATTCTTACCTGAAATGTCTCCCTGCTTCTTGGCTTCTGACTTGATCTGGGTTTTGCCTGGTTTCTGTAAGCAGGGTTGTATTGTATCATCCCCCCCTTTTTTTTTTTTCTTTCATGGAAGGATGTTGTCTCACCAAAATCCATCTTCCTATTAACCTGTGTTAGTAAACTCAGTGCCTTCGAATTTTTCTGAAGAAGCCAGGGAATCATTCTGCTTTCCCAGGACAAAACTGTGCTCATCAACACCACCAGTCACTGTAAAATATGTACTTCTGAGAATGTTTCTCTCCCATGGGCAGTTCTTTTCTAGCTGTGCCATGACTTCTCACAATGCTTAACCTGGGCTTGCTTGTGCAAAACGCATTGCAGCAAACAAACAAATTAAACACAGAAAGGAAGAAGAAAAGACAGAGCAAAAATTCCCTGCCAGCAAGCCCAAAACAGAAATGAGGAAGAACTGAGCTGCTGGTTTCTCAAGAAGAAAGGCAAGTGAAAGGTGACAGCTTGTATAGTCAGCTGTGGAAGTGCACATCTCTGGGGGACAGAGAAGATTGAAAATATGGGAGTGTTCAGAGACAGGTAGAATTTCCTAGGCTGTAGAGCAGGATATTGCACAGACTGTCATTACACCATACATTGGTGCTGGAAGAGATTGGTGCACCAAATCCAGAACTGCTTTGAGTGAAGATAGTGAGCCCTGCATGGGTGCTATGCCTCCACACTGTGCTTTGTGCAGCAGAGAGCTTAAAAAGAAAGTTGAAAGAGCACTGCATGCTTCATTCTTTCCTGATAAAGCACAGCTTGTCTATGTCTGTTGCAGTATTCCAAAAGTTTATAAAAACCTAGTTAGGTAAACACTGTTGGGTACCAGCGTGAGCACTTCGGAGGGGCAAATTTGGGATGCCCTGTCTCCTTGAAATAGGGCAAAGATTGCTCAGTCCAGCTGATGAAAGGTGTAACATTTAATTTTCTTTTTCTTTTCTTTTTTTTTTCTTTTTTTTTTTGTGATATTGATTTTAAGTAATCCAAGCTCTGTTTAGCAGGAGGAAATAAAACGTGGTGAGAAAAGGTTTTGTAAAAATATCCGAAGTGTCTCTATTCTGACTGAAATGTGACATGTAGAAGAGTTTTGCCATGGTGTTGTAAATGGCCTGGGCCACTGCCAGCTGATCCAGAAAGGTTGTCCTGATTGCTTGTAATGGTTTGAAAAAGGAAATTACGTGTCATGAACACTTCCCACTGTCCAAAGGAGTTAAAGGGGAACGGAGCAGGAAGTTCGGCCCTTTTTCGCCTTCTGGGCAGTGTAGGTAACACTTGGGCAGCCCTGCAGCCAGGGCCACGGGGGCCTGGGGCCCGGAGGGCAGGGGGGCCCCTTCCCTCGCCCCCCCAGCCCGCTGTTAAACAGCGGTGGGGGCAGGAAAAGGGGGAAGGGAGTGGGGGGGCTTGGCCGCGGGGCGGCCGGGCTGGGCGCGGCCCGTGCCCGGGTCCACCTGGACCCGCAGCCGGGCCGAGATCGGTGGAGGCAGTGCTCCATTTGGGGCTGCTGCAAACCCGAGGGGTGGTGCGTGGCGGCTCTGGTTGGCGCGGCGGCAGCGGGCGCGTGGCGGAGCGGCGCCGGGGCCGGGCCGGCCTGTGTGTGGCGGTGCGGCCACTCTGGGCGGCACGGAGTCACGGCAGGGCGCCGGGGAGAGCCTGGAC
>WAAE01021235.1:74967-119861 GCA_013400495.1 Nicator chloris
GATGAAGAAGATGAGATGAAGAATGAAGACTTCATGGAAAGTGGACTTTTCCTTGGTGGTTTTGGGAAAGTGCTTTGTCTAGCAACAGTGTGGACTGAGTAAATTTTCACTGAAGGCTAGACGGGTACTTTGAAACATTCCCAAAGACTGAGAGAAATCCCGCGTGGCATCGGGCAGGCCGCAGGGGGATGGGACACTGGACATGTAGTTGAATTGGAGTTGTTGTTATGTGAGGGAGGGAAAAGTGCTTTGTAACATTTTCATGGTTTTTTTTCTTCCTTTTTTCTTAGTGTAGGTGTGAATAAATCTATGGTTTTGGATTCATAGATTGTTTTGCCTTTGTTTCTGTTTTGGTCAAGATCTCAGATGTGGAAATTGGCAAAAATTGTTTGGCAGTCAAGTCAAACGACGACATTGCTCTGGCTGGAGTGTCCAGCTGGGGTGGATCGTGTGGTAGTGGGTGGTATGAAACACACTGTGACAGTGGTCTAGCATTCCGTTGCAGTAGCAAGGAGGTTTTGTGTGTTCAAAACTTGTCTGTTCTGCTAAAAACCTGCCCTGCCACAGAGGTGAGGTTTGTGGCCAGTCTGGGGCCTGTGTAAATGGGTTTTCCAAACTCCCTTTCATGCCTGGGTATCCGCAGTGAACCTTGTTGTGCTAGAGGATATTGGATTTCATCACAATGATTGTGGGCTCTGGAGCACTGCCAAGCAAAAACAACATGGAATTTTAAGGTGCTTTCTGTGCTAAAAGCAGTTTTTGTGATCAGGCACTACCTGGCATAAATCAAGACATCTCTTGTTGCTGCATTCTTCTGGTGCCCAGGAATGAGCCAAACCTGTTGCTGCCTTTTCTCCGTACTCCGTGCAGCCGTGGGTGTACACAAATCTACACGGATTGGGGAGCTCAGGGGAGGTGTCCAGTGTCCCCATCTATCAGTGCAGTGTGAGGATTTAAAGGATGCAGTTGCACACCTCAGAGCACTGTTAAAGAAGGAAGTTCCCATAAGATAAGCCACCACCACAGAAACTGGAGGTAAGCACAGATGGCAAAACAGGAAGGCATTAATTCCAGGCCTAACATTCACATGGTGGCAAGTTGTGGCAAGCAACACACATGCCAGCCCAAGTTGTGGGAACAACATCTATGCTCTGTGGGAAGCCAGGACTTGGACTGT
Source organism: Nicator chloris (assembly GCA_013400495.1). Classification (NCBI taxonomy): domain Eukaryota; kingdom Metazoa; phylum Chordata; class Aves; order Passeriformes; family Pycnonotidae; genus Nicator; species Nicator chloris. The sequence goes on from WAAE01021235.1 coordinate 76,145, forward strand.
ATAAAAATGATACCCTCAAAGGAATTACTCCAGAACTCCACCTACCAAATACTAGGGTGAAGAAGGACCAGCAGGATGCTGCAGAGATCCACCTGATGGTGATATCTTTATACTTTGATCTTTCTCTGTCTCTCTCTTTTCTCTTACCTCCCCACCCCCTTCGTCCTATATCTTTCTATCTCTCCACTTCACATTTACTTTTAAATGAAATCTGTACTATTGACTTTGGCATGTGGTCTCTTTTGCACCTTAATTCAGGCAGAGGCATCTCTTATGGGACCATAACATGCAGGTGGGCAGTGTGTACAGCACCCAGACCAAGCAGGATCCTGGGCTAAATTAGGGGCCCAGTGCTGCTGCCCTGGTGCTTATCAAAAAACTCTAATGTGGTCCATTCTCTGGCAGGCTGTGAGCCTTTTGATTCCTTTTGACTTTGAACCCATCTAGCAAATGGGAGAATTGTTGGATCACAGAATTGTAGAGCAGTTTGAGGTAGACTGAACCTTTTAAATGTCATCAGTCCAACCACTTGGCAATGGGCAAGAACATCTCCAACTAGACCAGGTCACTCAGAGCCCAGTCCAATATGACCATGAATATTTCCAGTCATCTCTGGGCATTTACACTTCACTAGTGTTCCAGACTTTCACTGCCATCATCGTTTAAAGCTTTCTTTTATCTACTCTAATTCTATCCTCTCCATTTGAAAACGTGGTAATATAAAAAAGATTCAGATGACATAGGAAGCAGAATGAGCAGGCATTTAATGGTTCTCAAGTGAGAAGCCTCTAGGGAAATGAGGAGAAAACTACTTGAAAATATGTGCTGAAGTGTTTGTAGCCAGAGAAAAGCTTAAATCAAGACACTCTCCATTTTGGAAGTGCAATGTGGACAAATTTCCCATATTTTAATGAAAAGGAGTTTATCAGCAATAGCCTGTGTTACCAAGGGCAGTGAGATGGATAACTCAGTGTGAGATGGATAACTTTGCTGCCTATACCAGATATTGCACAGAGTACGTAGATGCGACACTCAGATATTCTTTTCCTGACAGAGATCTGCTTCATCCAGGGAGGGGCTTGTGTCTCTGCTGCTTTGTGCTTCTGTTTTCATTCCTAGCTTATAACAGGTTCCAGCTGATACTCCGGGCATAGCAGAGCAGGCAGAGGTTCCTGGTACACTTCATGCCCAGGAGATACATGAGATGATAAATAAGGATGAACTGTGAAAACCCCACCTGGGTCAATGCCAGGTTTCACTTGTCACATTTAGAGGTGTAAGGATGTCTGTGTGAAAAAAACAGCTGCTGATTTAGAGTTATTAATGTTATTAAGAGTCTGGCTAATTAAGAAGGCTGTAGGGAGATTTCCTTATCAGACTCTTTTTCCTCTTTTTGTGACTTAGCAAATGTACTTGCTCAGTGTAGAAAAGCACCATTTCTGTGGCATATACTGTAGTGAGTGAAGTCAAAATTTTGTTTGAAAATGCCAGTTGCCATGTTTCTCTCTGTGTGGCAAGGGAGATTTTGATTGTTTGAAAGAGAACTCTTGTTAGAAAGCAGCAAAGAAGTGCCTTTCGGTTAAATATCACGAAAGAAGATAAAGGTAACTGTACTGGTCTCTTTAAGACATAAAAGTAAATGAAAGCATAAATCTGACCCCATATGGACCTATAATAAAACTGGTGATAAATCAGAGGCAGCTGATAATGTGAGGTAATGCCTGTTTGCAATACAATCAGCACATGTTAATAAAAGATGTGTCCTTTTACAAAGCAATGATGAGGCAGTTCTGGATGCCTTGAAGATCACCTTGTAAAACTGGGTGAAAGGAAAAAGGTGCCTGTATTGGATCCAAGGGAAGTGTCAGTCATACTGGAATATGTGGAAGAAACTGAACTGCCTTGGCTTGCTCAGCAAGGCTGGCATGAGGAACAGGGGATCTGATCTGACCTCCCCAGCTTGCAGCTCTGAATATGTCTTTGAGAAGAAGAATCCTACCAAGCAAGAAGGACAGTGGCTCTCTTGCAATGCTGCCAGATGGAAACCGTGCAAAAAGCTACTATGAAACCCTCATAAAGAATGTAGGAAACATAAACATCGGTTGTGATTGGGATAAGATGAAGCAAAAGCAGTAACTAATGGCCAGGGTTAACAACCAAAAATTTCCTGTCACTCAATAAACCTTGGTCTGGGCAGTGGAGCAAGGAACAGGGCTGCATAATTATAGCCAGAGTGTTCTCAGTGTACTCAGTGCAGCAGAGTCAGATGAATACTGCTGAGCTTGGGAAGCTGCTAGTTAGTTTCATTTCCATCCCATAAGCTGTATCCTCAGCTGCTGTGCACACTTACTTAGCTCAGATATAGTGTATGCAGTGATATTCTGAGGACTTGGATCCAAAACATTGTCTGCTGCCAAAATGAAAGCAGGACTCCAGCATTCATAGATCTTAAAGCTGGAGCAGCTCATTATGGCTCTGTATCATCCCCTTGTATAATAAATTCAAGCTTTGAAACTTTACCCAGTGATTTCTCTATCTGGCCCCCAGCTCCTGATTTAGTTAGGATGGATCCTTTACCTGGCTGTAGACTTACAGGGACAGTGATTCTGCTGTGTCCTGAGGGAAGTTCCTGAGTGATTGATTTGTATGCCTTTCAGATAACTTCAGCTTTCACGTTGAACTGTATTTTAGCTTTCTTTTTCTTTTTCTTTTTTTTTTATTTTTGAGATGGAAGAATTCATGCTTCTCAGTAATTTTGATAATCTACATTGATATAATTTAATACAGGGAAGAGCTTTGGAATACATTTTACTCTGTAAGGCATCTCTTCCAGAACTCTGAAGGATTTTCCTCTCTTTTCAGAACCCTTCTTTCTTCTGTATCTTGAAACATAGACGCAGTCTAAAAGCACTGCTTTGTTCCTGTCTGGTGATCCCTATGTCATGGCCAAGAACAGGGATTTTTTTAAAATTTATTTTTTAATTTTGAATTTATTTCTTCTCTTCTGTAGTCAAAAATTCAAATGAGGGCAGCCAATTTTTTTGCTGAGTTCTGTGAATCAGAAATATTCTTTATGAGCTCTTTGCTCTTCTCTGTCTTCTTTTTGTCATGGTTTGCAAGACACTGTCTGTTAGACATCTGGGTCACGTCTTCCCTGTCCTTTTATTTTGCTATCTGTTTTTGAGGCAGGCTGGCACGTTACCAGTGAAGCCAAATATCTAATTAACAGCTTTGACAACACAGGATAATGGCCCCGGGTTCTTCTGGAGCAGATGGAGATTGAATTGCTGCATGTGATCCCAGTGCTAGTTGATCATCATTCCTTTATGCCCTGGGATCCCACTTAGTGGAGAACAGCACCTAAGAGAGATGCTCTGTTCAGATAAAGGTCTTATGTCTGGGTTTCCTTTCAGAGATTGTCTTCCCTGGTCACCAGGAGTGTTTGGCCTTGTGCTGGGGGCTGTGTTGTGGCCTGATGGTAAGCAAGTGGATGTAGGGATGGAGAGCATCTCCAGTGCCACTGTATCCTCTCCATGCTGAGCTCCATCTTATGTTCACTCTGGAAGGCTGATCCAAAACAGCCTGACATTAAAAGGATTCAAAAACCCATGGGGAGAGTTCATGTTTCATTTACAGCTCTTATCAGACAAACTGTTTCTTCCAGTTCCCTCTTGTAAATAATAGTAATAGTAGCTGTCTTTTCCTTGGTAATGTACTGACTGGGTTGGATAAGGCTTTAGAAAACAGGCTGTAATGCATGAGGTGTTGATAAGCATCCCTTGATCTGATTAGACATGTTTTGAGCAGATGGATGGGCTAACTGACCTCTGGAGGTCCACTCCAATATAAATTGTTCTAAAATTCAAAAAATATTAGTCATCCGAGGTTGTGTTGCTATTTTAACATGCTTGTATATTTTCATTCTGAGACTGGCACTTGTATTTGCTGGATTCACTTAAGCAATTGCATCAACATTTTTAAGAGTTTTAACTTCTTTTTGTCCAAGTACCAAAGCAAACCAATAAGGATCAATTTAACAAACAAACAGGTAAAATACATAGCAGGGCCTTGCTGCCAGCTGATAAAACTGCCAAGGTGCTTGGTGCTCTGTGCCCTGAACCAAAGCTGTCCCAAGCACTGGAAGAGAGGGAACCTTTGGGATGTAAGTTGGGATGTATCAGCCAGCTCTCTTTGCACTATTGAGTACATCCCACCAGGGCACATGGTCTTACATGTGTCCAGTTTGTTTTGGCATTTTCTGACCTGATCCTCTTCCACTTTGCTCCAGACTTTCCTTTTCGTCTCCAGGGTCTGGCATTTTTGAAACTGATCTTAATAATAAAGGCTGAAGTTAAGAAGCCATTCATTCAACACTTCACTTTTTTTCTGTGCCCTGTGTCACCAGGTCCCCCACCCCATTCAGCAGCAGGCCCACATTTCCCCTCAGCCTAAACAGTTTCCATACATGAAAGTTTGCATTTCTAATATTTCTTCTTTTTCTTTTATTTTTTCTTTTTTTTTTTTTTCTTTTTTTTTTTTTTAATCCTCCAGGTCAAACTTTTCATATTTCATGTTCCCAGTGGAAATTAGGGGCTTACCTAGAAGAAGAGAAAATTGTTATCTTGGTGGACTTCAAAACAAGGGACTTCAATAAAGAAAAGCCTGGGAAGTACAGATTTGGTCATGAGATGGCAGTCCTGTTTGTGGAGAGTAATTTATGCCATTTTTAAATGGCATTTTGACTCAATTTTGCTTTGATGGTAAAATTCAACTTCTTCTAGGCTTATCCTGAGTTTTAACAGTTTTGAAGGATTTAATCTTCAGTTCCTGTGCACTAATGCAGTGTGTTGGCTGGGGATAGAATATTACAAGGGGGAATGCATCCTGCATGCCGAAATTTCTTACTTTGAACTGTTACACATTTTTCTCGAGAGCTTATTTAGAAGTCTGTGGGTCAATAATTTAAATGTGAATGAATCTATCTCTCTAGTATGTCTGATCTCCTCTCCTCTGCTTTCCTTTTTTTTTTTAGCATTCAGTGTCTATTACAAATTGGATTTCCCAGTGAATATTGTCTTCTTTTTTTTTCTTCTTTTCTAATATGCTTTAGCTTCACTCAGAAAACTTGCTGTTGAAAGAAAGAAACTGTAAATAACTCTCCAGGTCGGGCACTCTGGCCAAGTGCCTTATAACATTTTTCTCTTAGAATTTAATTTGTTCTGTGATTTAAGGTGCAGCATTCACACTGAGCTGAGAAGTCTCTGTGCTTCCTCTCATCACTGTTGTGATAAATGAAAATTTAAGTGTTATAAATACCTTCCATTTTTAATTAAGAAGTTCCTGTTAACAGTTGTACCCATTGTTAGTTGTTAGCCCGTGGGGGGGGTTGCGGGGAGCCGAGCCGGGGCGGGCGGACCGCGTGGCGAAGCCCCTCCGAGAGGAGAGGCAGCGGCAAACGCGGCCGCTGCTGCAAGAACAGCTGCGCGCTGCGCTCCGTGGCCGCGTGAATGGTAGCCGCGGCTCGCCCCCACCCTGGAGCTTCCACCACTGCTGCAGGCCACTCCGCGGCTGCCGGAGGGTGCCCGGCGGAGACCGGTGGCCACCCGAGGGGGCGGCTCAGAGGGGGCAGGAGCGGCGCCAGCCGTGCCGCTGCGGTCTAGTCCCTGTCTCCTTTGAGGGTCCCCTGCATCCCCCGCCGCAGCCGCCAGCCCTTCCATGGCTGCAAAAGGGGGCGCAGGGGACCCTGGGCCGGCGGCCGCCTCAGAGAGGAGGTTTCAAGCACCTGGTTGGAACAACTGCCGAGAATATGTAAATGAAAGCTATCTGTAGCCAAAGTACCACCATTTCGAGAGAAAATGTTGTTTCTGCTGTCCCTGGACATCAAACGAGCCATCTAAAGACTACCATCGTGACGGCACAAGTAAGGTGACTCTATAAATGCAGAATTAATTCTAGCCATGAGTTGCAGAGTCCTCCTCCGGCGGCTACACCTGGATTTTTCGAGCCTTTCATTGACTTCCTGGAGTTGCTTGTGAGGCCTGGAAGGTCTGACCCTGACTGCATTGCACACCGCAGACAGGATCATCACAGCCTCCTCCTTCGAGTGGCACAGGCTTAAACCCAGACGGGTCCCCTCCCTGCCTTACTTTTCTAATAAAGAGCTGCATCTCTGAATAAAGGCTTCGGCCCTGTTCATTACAACTGTCTTTATCATGGTCAAATGAGCACTTATGGTGTGCAATGAGACTTCTCCACATTATTAATAAGAGTTCTGACCTATGGGGATCCTGCTTTTTTGTGGCAGGGAAAATCTGTCTGCAATGGCCTAGGAGCAATTGCAGCTCTTTGTGCTTGCCGGTGAGCATCAGTCAGTTTTATGCACTCCACAGTTCTGCACAGCCCTTGGCCCCTCAGCCAGCTAAGAACACAAAAGGCAGAAATATATTTTCCAGCCTGGCTCCATCTGGAGCCTTCAGGAGGTGTAAGTGGGCCATTACAGGGAAAACGCTGCAATCCAGCTGCTTTGAGTTGTACCTGATGTTCAGAGGGATTAAAACACTTAATTAGCACTCTACTTTCTTCAGTTTCTGTGAGAATCCTATAAACCAATTTCAAACTGAAACTTTGGGCTGACTCATAGGCCAGCAGACTGACAAACACCCCAGAAAGATTTGAGGGGTCTTTTGACAAGTCATCAAGCTCAATCTCTGGAACTGAAGTGTGCATTTTTTTGATGTGTGCATTTTTTCATGTTTCATGAATGCAATCTGCTTGGAAGAGAAGTGTACGTTAAAAAGATATTAGAATTCAGAGGTATTTATCATGTTTTCAGGTTTGTTTTTTCTTTTTTGAAAGCTGAAAAAAATGATCCCAGCCTGCGTGAGAGTCTACTGTTGCTGCCTTTTAAGTATAGCAAACCTTTTAGGTATTTAAACTGAGCAAGAAATGATTAAAATAAAAAGAGGTTTGGGTTACAGTGATAATTATGTTCAAAATTTCTACTGTAAACATTATGATGAATTTTTAATTAGCATTTTGAAAGCAGAGGACAACATCTAGCTTTAGTGTTGTGAGCAGTACATTTTAGGTTCCTGACAGAAGATGTGTGCCATGTGTTTTAGCAAATGCAATGGGTTGGCTGTGGGACAGCTGTTTGTTCTCATGGCAAATGTGTGAAAAGAAAAATAAGCTTTCAATCCAGAGATGCTTCAGGTTAAAAGCATGCAGGTTTAGCTTGTGAAATCCCACTGTTCAGCTGCCATTTCAACCCTGCTAGCCCATATACAAAAAAAACATCTGGGACAGCTTTTCCCCATCGTGTGATTTAGGATTCATTTCCTGGCATATTCCATCCACCTGATGAACAGTCCTATCACCTTCCCAGTCCTGATGAAATTCTGTTCTGAATCTTCCAGTCCTTGGGTTCAAGGACAGGTTTTGCTGTCCTTGGGAAGATAAAAGAAGACCCAGTTGCATGTCAGTCTGTGAGACACATGACTAGTATAAGACTTTTAGGGCTCTTTCAACATTTTTTAATAAAACCTTTTACTTCATCTCCCACATAATGAAGACAGCTTTCCTACGCGTGCCCTCAGTGGTGGTGAGGTGTTGTCATTCACCAGAAATTATTGTAATGAAGAGGCGATGACTGACACTGACTGTGGGGCAGGGAAAATGTTTGTTTCTGCACATCCCACTGCAATTTAGCCTTCCCTGAGACAGAAACCCTTGTCAGTGTCTGCTGGAAAACACGACCTGCATAAAGTAATGTTGGCTGCAGTGTGGATGCTGGAGAGGGAAATGAGACAAAGCTTGATAGGAGACAGCTTGATGCCAAATAGGCAGCTCATGAGAAAAGGCCAAACGAGAAATCTCCTTTGGCCCTGGCTGTGATGTCAAATGAGCTGACATAAACTAGGCATAGTCCTCTCAATACTAAATTCCTTCTGCTCTTTCACCACTTCCCTTGCACAGCTCTATGCCACGAAGGTTAATTCTCAAATATTTGAAGAAGAAGCTGCTTGCCCACATGATGCCTATTTTTCCTTTCATGTGCACTGGTGTTATTCCGGCCTTCTCTGGGCTGCTCCAAGTAATTTTGGGAGTTGGGGGCAGTTGGCAGCAGTAGTTGCTGGTCCTGCTGGAGAGCTCACTCAGCTCTGTTCGGTGCATGTGTGTTGCATTTGTTGATGAAGGAAGAACTGCAGTGTCATTGCCATGGTGACCAGCATGTTCTTGGGGGACCAGCTGGCCCAGAGGAATGACATAGATTGTAGGACTTGTATGCAGTGAGCTGTTGTGTATCCTCCAGAAAGCTCCTGCCTGCTTTTCTTATCATGGAGATACAACTCTCTTAGTGAAGGGCTATAGGTTGCTATTATCCTTCTCTTTCCTTACTGTATTTCTTCTTTTTTTTCCTTTTTTTTCCCTTTTCCTTAAAAAAAAAAAACCAAACTCCAAAACAAACCAAACAAACAAAAATCCCAAAAGCAAAGAAACAACAAAATCTTCAAAATAATGCTGTCCAGCTGTCTCAAGAGAGCACTGCTGAATTCACCTTGGCAAACTCCACGTTTAAAAGACACTTTCAGCAGCTTCTTGCTGCTTTTCTAAAAAAAAAAAAAGAAAAAAAAANAAAAAAAAAAAAAAAAAAAAAAAAAAAAGAAAAAAAAAAATTTTGTTTAGTTAAGCCCCGAAAATGCCCAGGTGAGATTTCTACAATGTTTTTTAATGTTCCCAAAAGGGGCTGTTGCTATTTTTCAAGACATGTACTGCCCATCTTGCAATTGGTAGCAGACAATTAACATGCAAATGTCTCATTTGTGAAAAATTGCAAATTACAGTGGCTAGGAAGCTGTAAATTAGAAGTAGGACAGCCCATTATTCCCAAGCCTATTTGTGTGTCAGAGTGCACTGCTACGGCTTGATTATCCTTTCCAATCTCCGCTACCTGCAGTAAGGAGCTGTGTATGAGAGGCTGGGTCTGGTCTGGATAGTTTAAGTAACATTTTTCCTCTCTCTTTTTGATATTTCCACGATTCCTTGATCTCCAGGTGCCAGAAGATTGCATTTCATCCCAGAACTGGTGTCCTCATCACAGCATGAAAAGCCAGCCACATGCCATCAACTGGCAGACAAGGATTTTTATCTTTCTACCAATCCTTGTTCTGCGAGGCCACATTCAGCCCTAAAGCCATTCCAACTCCCATTTTGGATTGCAGTCCCTGTTCTAGAAGTTTGTCCTTTCTAGACATATAACTATGTATATTCAAGCCAGTTCTGACCCTCCATCCTCAGTGACCCAGATATCTTGGTATTACAGCCTCATCTTACCAGTCTCTGCTGAGCTGCTGGATTTTGCTTCATTTGCCAATTTTATTTACATCAACTCCCAGAGCACAGCTAAAAGCAGCAAAGAGTTCTGGGTGTAGTCCTGCTCTTCATGCCAACTCACCAGGGCTGTGCTCGTTTCCCTTGACTGTTTTCTTCTTGTTATTTGTCAGGTAGGCAGTTCTTAACCTGTTTATTTCATGCTTTATTGATGCTACATAGTACAACATTTTAAACCCAAATACTATTTCATACTAAGTCAAAAGTGCTCTGACAATCTAAGCCTATTACATCTGGACAGTTCCCTTTATCCACAAAATTTGTAATCTCATCAGAGTAAAATCAGGTTTGTTTGACAAGGCCTGTTTTCCCTGAAAACCAAGTGATTTGCCTTGTATTCCCTTTATTTCCTCAGAGAATAGATCCTGTTGGGAGATTTCCACAGCGTTGTCCTGGATTGATGTTATTTATCCCTTTTGCTCTGTTTGTGGTTTTACAGTTTTTTCAAATTGTTGCTAGCCTGTACCATACTATGCTGTGCTGGGCTCTACTGCTCTGGGAAGACAGAAGCAGGAATTTCTTGGAAACCAGAGTCCCAGCTGTGCCTCAGAGCAGGGGAGCAGGCAATCCCATGGGAAGCAGTTTGAAGGGCAGAGCGGCTTAGGTAAAGGTGACGGGTCTTGAAGGACAGCATCCTCCGGGTGCCTTCTTCATGCTGATGACCCACAGGACATCTCCAACCAAGACACTAGGAATCAGGAAGCAGACCAGGAAATGCTCTTTCTCTTCATCCGTTAAAGAGGGAGAGTTTATTGCTATCCTCAGTCTCTTGGACTGGGCGAGCCAGAAAAATCCAGATGAAGATGGGTACCAAGACATTAAATACAACTTCACGCTCTGTGTCACTTCAGTTTGCCTTTTTTTTTTCCAAAAGGAAGTCAGTTTTTACCCAACTTAATTAACAGAATGGTCTTGTGTGTTATAACACTTTCTCTTTGCTGGTGTACTACCAGAATTTCCACAGCATAGGGAGGGAGAAAGGCTCAGAGCAGAGGGGACATTAGAGGGGAACGTCTTGCAGCAGTGCTGTGCTGGAGGCTGGGACTGCTGTTCACGCAGGGCTCAAATGCTTTTGCTGTTCAAGTTCACTTGTGGCTTGATCAGGTGGGCTGGGTCAGGCCTGAGTGCTGAGATCCAGCCAAGCTCCAGAGGTGGGAACGTGGTAGATGGAGAGGCTCTGCCTCCTACAGGTGGCCTCAAAGTCAAAGGAAGGTTGGAGAGCATGAGGGCATTAACAGTATATTTTATTGTGCGGTTTTTTACGGTGGAATGGGTTTGATGGGAAATTTTCGTGGCACGTTTGGTTACGTGTTGCATAGGAGTAGTAAAGCAGAGGAGGACAGTGATGAAAGGTTTCACAGCACACTCTGAGTGGCTCTGGAGTTTGCATTTTCCATATTTCTCAGACAGACTGAAGAGTGGAACCTCAGCATGTCTGAGTGTCAAAGTTCCACAAACTGCTGGAAGTGTCTGGAAGAAGGTTTGCAACCCAACTAAGCACCTCATCCAAGTAGGCTCTTGAAGGACTTCTTATGACTCTCAGTGTTAAAATAAACCTTCTGGGAAGGGAACTGCAACAGTAAATCCTCACAGCAATCAGAGCTGGTTGTTCTTCATTGCAGGAATTGTGACAGAGGTGTAAATGTGTATAGTGTGAGAAATAGATAAGGATGATAAAATTTAAATGGTTTGTAGAAGGTAACTTCACCATTCCTTTGTCATTCTCTGATTATTTTATTTGGCATCTGCTGTCCATTCATCTTAAAGCTTTATCCTCAATAACTTAATTTCTGTGTCTTTTTTTTTTCCTTTTTTTTACCTTTAAGCAAAGCATGACAGAGTCAATGAAACCAAACCTCCTTGTCTTGGTAACTTTTGCAGCCACAAATTTTGGAAAACATGCATTTAAACATAAAATTTAAAACTAACCAAGGGAGTCCTGTTTGTAGTTTTAAATTAAGTTAGAAAATTAAATGCAACTTTTTTGGCCTAGCTTTTCAGCTGCTCCATTAAAGTAATGTAGTAATTAGCAGGAGCTGTAAAACTCTGTTTCTCTATAAAACCATATAATTCTGTTAGCTGAAGTTTTAAATTATACTTATTACTTCATTTGCTAAAAATACATACATATATATGTACACAGATACACAGAAAGTGTGACTATTTCAAGAAAATAAGTTAATTTCTTTGTAGCCTTATATTCCACTACAACTCATGTGTCTTACGAGATAGGACTTGTCTAGGACTTGTCCTATGAGATTTGACTTCTGCAAATGGATTTTTACAAAATAATGTTGGGATGACTAGCCACTGTCTTAAAGAGTAAAAACAGTTAGCACAAGTGAATGAAAATAAATATTTCAAAGTTGTCTACAAGTGTGAAAGGTTTCAATTTTGGAATTCACAGCATAAAAGGATGCTCAGAAACTCCCCACAGTTTTCCATACAGAACTGATGGCTGAAGAGATCCAAGCCCACAGGTGAATCGATGTTTCTTGTTTCTATCAGATGGGCACATGTTGCTCACACAAATCAGCTTCTCCCCACCTCTTTGTCACAGGAGGGAAGGCTCAGCAAACAGAGCCTGCTTGTCCTCTGCCCAAAGGTCAATGAGAGCTGGTGGCAATGGATCCTTTTCAGTTCTGCTGTGGTTGTGTGGCTCATGAAACCCAAGGACAGTAGGAGAAACCTAAGCCATGACCTCTCTGGATGAGCAGCACAGTCACTGCTCAGTGCAAATGCCTTTCCAGCTAAGTGGAAACTGCTCATGGACTATTCTGTTTTCATAACAGAGGGACCAATTTATTTTCCAAAGGACTAAAACATTATTAAAAAAAAAAAACAAAAAACCAAAAAAACCCCAAAAAACAAAAAACAAACAAGCACAAAAAGTGAAAACCAAAGGACAAAAGGTATCATGGTTCCAACTTTTTCTCACCAGGCACTTGTATCCTGGTTTTGTGGTTTGAGTATTTGGCTATCCAAGCTCCACGCTGGTGTATTCAAAGCTTTCTTATACTGGTGGCATTCAAAGCTTTTTTGTTGATACAAGCCACGTCAGCAACAGTGGAGAAAATCAAAGGAACAGAAGAAGAAAGGAAAAAATGAGTTCTAAAGAAAGGAGTAAGGTATAGAACGAAGAAGGAGATGCTAGTATTTCAGTTCCTGCATTTGAAATTCATAAGCACTCAGCTGACATTCCATAAACAGAAGTACATTTCCTTTCACTCAATTTTTGAATTCTCCAGAGGTAACAAGTGTGGCAAACAGTTCCTGGGTTTAGTTCTATTGTATTTGGTAAATGCATACAGCATATCCATAATTAAGCAGAGAAATTAAAGTCAAAGCAGGATCTAGTTACACATTCAAGATGTATCTTCTGCTCCCTCCAGTATATTCATTACCTGGTATTGTTCCACAGCTGCTTTCATCAATGGACAGTGTACAATAACTGTAAATTGGCATCCATAGGGTTATGCAGAGTTGGTAAATCACTCAGCATTTTCTGGAAGTCCTTTGGAAAGGGTGAGTTTCACCATTTCTCAGCAGACTGGGTGTAGATGGGGCCAGAGTGTGGCAAAGGCTGTTCCACTCCCAGGACAAGCTGAAAATATGCTGTAGCTGTTGCTTTGTCCAAAAAACTATGGTTAGAAGGGAAAGCACTAAACTGTCCCATTAACCTGTGGGTGATGGCTGCTAGGCCAGCTTGCCCCACACCTGGGTTATGATGGGAAAGGACACCTAAACCTTGGGAGAACTTGAGTCTGGGATGTCAAAGAAAAAGGATTGCCAGGGAAGATACAATGCTTATAAAGAACAGTGCCTGCCTGGACTTTGATAATCAAAACCTTCTGCAAAAAGACGTGTTCTGTGTGAGCACCAAAACAGCCAGCTCGTGAATCACATGGGAGGAACTCTGGGAGAAGACTGCTGCCCCTGGCCAGTTTTGGTTGGAAGGTGTGTGCATGATTTTTAGGGTGACTGTTTTTAGGTATTTTAAGGGTGCTCCACTTTGACTGCATGGCGGAAGGTCACGTAAGTTAAGTCCTGGTGGATTGGTGATAGGGGTGAGGCAGACAAACTGTTGGATGCACATTTGGCTTTTCTCAAGTCAAGAGCAACAAGAGTAACCTGTAAGCCAAGAGAGCCTGGGAGCACCTGCTCTCAGCTTCTGCAGGGTGTTTTGCCAAGAGAAGCATCTCCTTCCATTTGTCTCACCCCTGAACCAGCATCCAGGCCCACATTTGCCCCAAGTATCACTGAGGGGACAGGCAGCTTTGTGCCAGTTGTCTGTGCAAGGCTGGGAAGTGGAATTAAATCCTGCACCTAATCCTGCCCAGAATTATCCTCATGGAGAGAGCTGTAGAGCTTAAAATGGTGTTCAGTTGCAGCTTTTCTTGTTAAAAATCTTTCCAGAAAGAATTCTTCTTACACACCTGGGAACTGTGACTCCCATTCATTCAACTGTGAGCCCTCCCCGATTTTGGAAAAGTCTCCGTTTTCCAACAGCTGGAGAAAGAGCATTTTTTCTCCTCCAAGACTGGCAGATCATATAGCTGAAAGTAGAAAATTGGTTCATATTAATATGTGAACATCTTAATTTATGTATCTGATTAATATTATTCCATAATTAAATTATATTCCCATGGTGCGTATAACATCAGGGTTGTAGTAATACAAATAATTAGTAATTAATCAGATCAGTTAGCAAATGCCAGATTCCAGATGAGTAAGCTGACCAACAGTGTCTGTGGTGAGCAAAGCCAAGAAAGAAGGAAAAGAAGATAATTTGTGTTGAAGGATAAGGGAGGAAGTGAAAATAACAGGAAATCCGTTTTCAAGCGAATTCCCCTGCCAAACAAAGCAAGAATGCAGCCTTTAAAGATGCTCTTGGCCATAGCCATAAGTCGGCAGCTCAGCTGTTAGAAGACATTCCATTCTGACCTCTCACATCCTGCCCTAAGTCCCTCCCAAATGCCTTTTACGATGTTTTGGTGCTGGACTAAATGAAGGGCAGGACCAGAAGCAGACACAGGGCACCTTCAGCCAACATGACATTTCTCAGCTGCCCCCCAGCTGACAAGTCCTTGGAGATGACAAGTGATGATGCACGTCAGTGTCTTCCTCAAAATGCCAGTGGAACCTTGGCTTGGGAATTTAGGAATGGGTTCCCATGGAGTTGCTCCCACTAATCCCCAGGCAACTGCAAGGGGGCTTAGGATGACTAACACAGGGCCATGGAGAATTTCTCTACAGAAAAATGAAATATAAAAATCTGTGAATGGGACTTTATATCTGAGAGGTTAATACTGCAATCTGAACAGTTTTTCTTGGCTCAAACCAGAAAAAATACTGTGCTTTGACTGTTCTCTCAAAGTGTTTTTTACAATTTCAGTTTGGATCTCTCAAACAAAGTCAGTTAGAAAATTCAAGATGTGCTCTTGCCAGCTGAACTGCACTTGGACCAGTATCAAATACTTCAGACAAATAATTTCAAAAGAAAGTACCTGTTGTTGCATCTCAAAAATGTCAGTGTGAAATATTCTGTGATTGTGAAAGGGTTTTGCTATTTATTTTCTCAATTATAAAATATCCTTGAAATTAACACTTTCCTGCAGCCAAACTTCTCTGTGATTAAATGTTATTTTGTGATGAAAAATGTTCTTAGCAAACACAAAATGATTGCTGCTGTGTGCCAAGTTAATGCCAACAGGTTCCTTTCTTTGAGGGCAGCAGGAAAAAGTTGTAAATTGTCACACTTGCTACAGAGTTCACTGAAGTCAGTGATGAATTGATGAATAAGAAAAACCTGAACAGGGCTTCCTGCTGATCCTGCACCTGTCTTGAGCAAGGGCTAACAACAAAATGATGTCTGGAGTGAACCAAAGTGATTATTTAACCTTTTGTATCAACCGTAAATGCTGACCAAAAGTAACCAAGACCCTCATTAAGTGTGATTTGCATATTAACTCTGACACCCCTTAGAATGCAAATGAAAAGAGGATATGCCTTACATGTATGGCCTCTGTTACCAACACCCAGCCTGAGACATACAGTTGTCATTCTCTTTGGGAAGGACTAAAAATTGTTGAATAAAAAAAGAGGGTGTTTCACAGCAATGAAAAAGAGAAAAAAGGAAGAATAAAACAGGAGAAAAACAGCTCTGCTTGCTCAGGATTGGTGAATGGACCTTTTTCTCTCTTCCTCTCACAAAGGGATACTTTTAGGTGAGATTTTTTGCCTCCAGCTGCATTGGAACAGTCCCAGAAATATTTTAATGTATGTACCTAGTAAATCTCTGTTACTATACCTTCTGTCCAGACACACTCTGTATTTAGCGTATTTATCACCAGCAACCTTGGACTGCTTTCCCTTTGCTTCAATAAACCACACGATTTGTGAATCTGGGTTCTGGATGTTCTTACTGAATTCAGCCAGAACTATGGTGTCAGTAAATCACACCATTCATGAATCTGTCATCATGAAAGTTCTCGTTGAACAGGACCAAACTCATACTGCTGGATTGGTAATAAATGGAAATAAGGTCCAACTGCACCCAGCCCCTCAGAGCTCTGAATGCCACCAAGAAGATTTATTTTATCCCAAGGTTCTGTGTGCTTGACTCAACAGGTGGTTGCTTGGGCTTTTATTTTTCTTTTTATTTGATGCTTCAACAAGCCACTGGCTGCTTGAAAGTTACTGGTTCACATTTCAGACTTTTTTCAGAAGCGCCACTATTAGGTGTTATCTTAAAAGTCTTCCTTTTGTAAGCATGTTCAGCCTTTAATGAGATATTTTGGATTAGTTACTCATGATTCAGTTTTCTGGGTTTCCACTGGTTACTGACAATTTATTAATAATACAAGCTGTTGGTTCATTAAGCTGTTTTTGAAAGAAAATCTATACTAGTTAGCCTGTATTGGTTCATTTCAGCATTTATTCATTTGTTGTGATCACTCCTGCCTCTTGAGTGTGTCTCAAATGAGTAGAAAATAATGAATACACCAGGACTGTGGCAGATCTTCTAAAAACATGATGGATAAACCAGTTCTAGGATGAAACAAAGAAATGTAGCCCCAGGTACTATAAGGTCCTGTACATGGAACACCATCTTTAATCCTGGAGATTCCAGATGGCAGGATAACTCCAGAGAGGTGGTAGATAACTTAGCTGGCTCTGAAGGCTTAGCAAAAGACAGAGATTAAATCCATGGCCAAGCTGGATCAAGGCCTGCCTTCCTAGGGCTGCGTCCTTTCCACTGTAAAACAGTCAGGACATGCTCCTGAGGATGTGCCACTACCACTTCCATGCACAGCCAGCAGTTTGACCCCACTAAGTGTCAGCAAAAGATGCACTGGGCAAAGGTAGAAGGGAGAAAAAAAGCAGCAAACAGCTGACTCAAAAATATAGCAGGGAAGCACCAAAGTCCAACTCTTACAGCCTGCTGTCCTCTCTGCAGGTGATTATTGAGCAGTGCTGTTGTTATTTTTATTGCTGAAATTGCAGCCTGCTCTGTGGCTAAGAACAAAATTAATTTCCGTTTCTCTTCCAGCATTTCACATATGCCTGTATGTGAGTGTGGATATGTATGTGTACAGGTACCTGTATATATGTATATAAATGTATGGATGTGTATCTGTACCTATAGAGCACTAAGAAAGCAGGAGTCTGAAAAGAGTCTGAAACACCACTGAGTGTTCTGGAAGGACAAATTGAATTTGCATGCAAACACGTGACCTTGTTTTGGGGAGGGAGGGCTATTGTAATCCATCTGATGCATCATTTCCGATGCTTTTCCTCTGCTCAAGCTCAGTCGGTTACTTGCAAGGAAATTTTTCAGAGGGAAGGTTTGGACCAAAGCAGCACTAGGTTATCAGCCAAGAGAAGGTGGCTTTCTTCCCAGCCACATGGCTCTCTGGCTGTATGCATTCATAAATTGGACGTAGCAAATTACAGATTTTCTCCTACCTCCCACCTCACAACATCTCTCTCACAGAGCCTTTTCCTCTGCTTTGCTTCCTCCTGCAGATACTGAAGTGTAGATCATCTGATTATAAGTACACTTAGACATGTCCAAAGAGCGAAATGTGATGACACGAAGGAGCACCACCCACCTTCTGAAAATTGCTTGGAGCAGGTTCTCCAGAGCTGCCTCACGATTAGTAAATAGCAGACATATGTTGTGCTCACCACACAGCCTTAAGCTTGTAACAGTGTTGGCAGCTCCTGCTCTCATTCCTTTGGCACTACTGTGATCCTGATGTCTGTAGCACTGAGTCATGCCACGATGTCTGGAGCAAAACCCAATGTTCTTTTGTGCACAAGAGAAGCAGGACCATGTGCTCTGGTGACCTGATTGCCTGACCATGCTTAGAGTGTGTCACTACAGCAGCATCTGTGAGCAAAGCCATGACACCAGCAAAGAGCATCCTTTGTGCTGGCTGATACTGAGAGATGATGGTGCAGGGTACTGAAACAGGCTGGGTTGTTTTAATCGAGAAAACTGACACTGTTCTTGTCACCCATCTCCACCTCTGCCTCCTATCTTGGATTTGAAGCTCTGTAAGCCAAGGATAGATATTTAGATTGCATCTTGCCCTGAAGAAATCTCTCAGGTGCAGCCCTTCTGCAGATTCTCATCTTGTGGTCTTGCCTTGCTCAGACAAGTGTAATGATGCCTGAAATTGGAGCCACTTCCTCTGCAGCTGTGGCTTATTGTGCCTTCTGACTGAGATTCCACCACTGGCTGGGGCTTTCAGCAGCCTGAGTATGTGTTCTCTGATATCTAAAACACAGGGCACTCTCTCTTTGTGCTCTTTCTCATATCCTCACAGTAAAGTTCACAGGCACTTAATTGCATTACATTTTTGGCTGCCTTTGAATTTCCTTTGCAAGTCAGCAGGTGGCATTTCCCAAACTGTGAGAGATGTGTGGCAGCCAGCCCAGAGAAGGTGGCTGTCACTGCCTCTGCTGTTCCAGCCTTGCTGTACAGTGATGTTCCCAAGCTATGCCCTCTTGTTTCCTCAGCAGGGAGCTCTTGCGAGCTGGCTCTGTGGTGAGAATTGCCTGAATGATGGGAGAAATTAATTTCAGACTGAGCTATAAAAACGCTCAAGGCTAGGAGATTCCCAAACGAAGGCACAAAAAAATCATTGGAGGTACCAGGGAGTTATGAAATCCTGTCAGATGACAGATGGAATATTAGTCTCTGACACAGCAAATTATTTGCTGAGTGGCTCTGTTCCTTTGAACTGTGAGACTTTCACAAAGAAGGATATTTTCTTCCCTCTCAGTGAGTCTCCAGCACTCTTCATGTATCTTTTGAGGTTAATCCACAGTGACATCCTACATTGTACAATTAAGTTGGAGCTTTCTGACCCTGCCCTTTACAATTTGGGATTTTTCCTTGCAGCTGATCTTAGGTATCACAACAGCTTGTCATCTGGTTAAAGACACCAGTGCCATTTCTTTAACACCTCCTCATTGAGCCAATATGGCAAAAAGGTCTAATTTCAGAAAGGTTTCTCTCCTCTCTCTGGGGTTGCAGAGATCTGTTGTAAACTAAAGAAGATGTTCCTGTATCCAAACACAGGAGTTCACTGCATATGGACCATTTTTGCTCTTCCCTAAGGATGAGGAGAGAATGACCACGTGGCATAAACTGGTACTGTCTGAGAGAGAGCAGGTATTGGTGGAAGTTTCTAGTCTTTATTCCACAGACTTATAGGATTTTAGATGTTTAGGTGATTGTATCTGCTCTGCCAACCAGAGATGTTGCAGCAGGCCATGACAACATCACTTTTCTTAGGAAGACACAGGTCCCTGTTCAGCTCCTCAGTGACCCACAGCTCAGATGATCAGCAAAATGGACCCCTACTAAGGCGCAAAAGTAATCATTGGGAGCTTTATCCCCTCTCATCTGCAGTGAGGCCCAAGTCCAGCTCCCCAGCATGCAAGCTCCCTTTAGCTTCTTTGCTCATCACTATAGACTGCCATTCCATGTCACAGTGTGTGTTGTTTCAGCACATGAAGCACAAGAGCATCAACTTTAATTATTGTTGGTAGGCTTGGTTAATGAGCTTGCAGTACCTGTATTGGCGTTCTAATTTTTTTGAACTCCAGGTAAACTTCAAGTCAAGGCTAGGAAATACTAATTCCTTTCCCTTTAAGTGAATAATAATCTGTGGATTTTTATTCAATACCATGTACTCCAAAGCTCAGGCTTTATGAAAAAGACGGACTGATTTCTCACAAATCATGCATAATACATATGCAGAAGGGACTAGGAGTACATTGCTAGTCTCCAGGCTTAGCTTGTAGCCAAATAATTTGCCATCCAATGTGGATGGAACCCCTATCCGTGGCAGGGAGGTTAGATCTAAATGATTTTTAAGCTCCCATCCCACTGAAATCATATGTTTCTGTGAATTCAATGCCAAAAAACCTGTCAGTTGCTACAACAGGCTTTTGGGTCCCGGGACAGCATGAGAGGGTGCATACAAGCACCTCTTGAGGTAGCTGGACTGGGTGTCCTGCGCCAAGCTTCACTCAGTCTAATGCTTCACATCCACCCAAAAAAACCTGTCACACAAAGCACCAGTAGCTGTCTACCATGTGTTTTAATAAACCATATAGCTACCAGGAAAATAGGATTGCATGTTCTCCCTGCCCCCCCAAAAAACCCAAATGAAGTCCTATTCAAACCAAAAAAATGGAAACCTAAACAAGAAAAAAACCTGTCCCAGAGCAAAGACGACGCACAATACAGAGCTGGAGGAAAAGGTCTTTGATGACATCCTTGTTTAAAGAAACCATGTTTGTAAAACATGAGGCAGTTGAATAATAAAATGTTCATTGATTTGATTGGTTTTCCCCTCTCTGTGTATACATGTATGTAGCTACATATATACATCTATGCTTATACACTCTGGGATGGGACAAAATGGTAAGACAAAAAAATAGTTGAGTGCAGGGAAATCTGTAAGACAAAAACCAGTTGAGTGTGGGGAGCAAGTAAAGAAGAAAATAAATGTCTCATTTCAGTCAGTGAAGTAAGTACAAGGCTCAATTCCCCTACAATTTACCACTGCTCTGCTTATTGGGGAACAGACTTGTCTCTCCATGGCTATGCTGCGTCCCTGATGCACAGCTGAGCTGTGGGCTTCTGATCTAAGTGATATTCACTGGTCTGTGTATGAGCAGGACCCCCGAAATGTATGAAGCATTCCTTTCTCTGGTTAATTCCCATGCTTTACCACGATTTTTTAAATTAAAAACCTATTAGTGTTTCAGTTTGCACTTTTCCCCCAAGTTTCTTGCACTGACTGCTGTGCAGGTCTCCACGGCAAGGTGGAGCAGCCCAGATGAGCAATAATGCCGCAGTAAAGTGCTGTTATCACAATGTGACTGTATGGAGAAATTAATTTTACAA
The DNA here is from genome assembly GCA_013400495.1 of Nicator chloris. Taxonomy (NCBI): domain Eukaryota; kingdom Metazoa; phylum Chordata; class Aves; order Passeriformes; family Pycnonotidae; genus Nicator; species Nicator chloris. The sequence continues at coordinate 96,966 of WAAE01021235.1, forward strand.
TGGGTCTCATGTTACTTTGAAATGGCATTCTGTCTGCAAAATCAAGTCATGTGGTTGTAACCTCAGCTGTTCTTCACTGAGTGGGCCTGTGAGGCACACCCTAATCCAAAAACAAGGCAAGGAAGTAAAAATGTTTTTTATTTCCTTTTCTCCTTCCATGGAAACCTACCCCCAATAAGAAGAGTAGGCAATATCACTCTACACTGAATGAGTCCTGCATTCAAAAGAAAAAACAAGCCATGTTCCTCCTCTTGTTTTTATATTGCTGTTTCAGAGAACCAGTTGCTGTTCATGCTTTCCCATATCTCACTGCTGTGCTTAACAAGCAAATTAAGCACAAGCTCATATGGCTGCAAAGTTCAGGTAACTAAGAAGGTATTAAGACAACAGCTCAGTTTGCCAGATGCTTGTAAACAGCATATTGAAAAGAAGGCAAAGGCAAAACACCCTTCTCCACACATCCCTCGTGTTCCTTCCTTCCTTTTATTTTTTTTCTTTTTCATTTTTTGTCTCTCTTTTGCTCTTTTTTTCCCTTTTTTGTACAGGGGTTGATGAAGATAAGCAAGACCTGTGCATCACAAATGATGGAATTTCCCCCAGCTCCTCCAGCTTCCCACCCTACAACAATGCACAAGCCCACCTCATTCTGTACCTGCCCCCAGAAAGTGTTTGTTTCTCTTTGGAAAACCACGCAGTCTGATGTGCTGGGGACTTCTGCAGTGCAGGAGCTGGGTTGGCTGGTTCTTCTCCCTTTCCTGAGGCTCATAGATGGTTGTTTTTGGACAGGTAGGCAATAAGAGCCACAGCTACTCCGACGTAGATGCCAGTTCCGATTGTGATAGACAGGACAGCCAGGAAGAGAGCTCGCCGGGAGCTGGAGCTTGCGTGATGGAAATCTCCCTTGGCTACTGCTTTGTTTGTCTGCAAGAGATACAACAACAACAACAATGCCATATATTCGTTTGTTTTACCTGGGAATAAAGAAGTGACACCAATTTCTTGGCTGAAACAGTGTCCTGGGATGTGCGAGGTTAAATGGTTGGCAAACAGACATTTTTCAGTCAAATGAGGTCATATGCACAATTGAGATGGTGAAGGAACCAGCAGCATCTCAAAGGAGGGTGTCATTTTTATAGACCATAGTGTAGTATCAAGTAGGGACATCTGGCAGGCAGTAAGATCTGTCACCTACAAGACAGGTCTTGTATAAGCAAATGAGCTCCATAAGTTCTCAGACAGTCTTTGTTCCCTCATTACAAGGAATGAGGAATCCTCAATGCTTTAATTGCATGTCTCCACAAATAATCAATTTGCTGGGACACTTTCTTCTTCAGTGCCATCTAGTACTCTATTTTGGTTTTTTTTTCTTTTTCTTTTTTTCTTTTTTCTTTTTCTACTCAGACCAGTTTGCTGCAGCCAAATGACAACATTCTATACATAAAAAAATGCAAAACCAAAACGCTTCTGCCTTTCTGTCAATGACTTTATTAGGAGACCTGTCTCTTCTCATCCATCAACCTAATTTTTTAAGCATAATGCTTTATGAATATTTCAGGCAGAAATAATGTCAAACAATACAGACAAGGCTTCAGGCTGGAGGGAGCTGTTTCAAAACAGCAAGATAAAAATAACAAAGGTTTACACACCTGCTGTCATATCCTTTGGTTCAGGTGGGGGAGGCATCCTACTCACTTTGCAAAGCCTCTCAGCAGAGTAACCAAAGATTTCATGATCGTGTCTGGAACCACCAAAGACTCAAAAGAAGATCCCTTCTTAAAAAAATGCCAGGGCCTTTTGGCATCCTGTTAGGGTCTCTTAAAAGTGCTGGCAAGAAATGCAGAGAAAGCTTTAGAAACAGCTGGTGCTTCAGCTCCCCTCAGAGATTTTCCTCATGTGCCTGCTGCCCACCACAGAACCAGTCTTGATCTGGAAGGTTCCTGTTTACTGAAGTTGGACTGAGGGAAATGCCCAGCAATGAATATAACAGAACTTTTGGATAAACTGAGGTTCAACCCCCCAAAATGAAGGGAAAGTTTAAAAATGATAGAACATTTTCAAAGTGGCATTTCTGAAATGTCACTTTATGGAAGGGAAAAATCTGCAACATTTGGGTTGACCTCTTTTAAATGAAACTTTGTAAAAATTTAAACCAGCATTTCTTCTCCTAAGAATAGATGGCAAGTCAAAGGGAAAAGAAACCATTAGTCAAAATGTCAAATAACCTGAAAACTTGACAGTGTATCTTGATTGCTTCAATAGAAGAGGTTGGATTTACCAAAAATAATGAGTCGACAGACCCAAAAGGATTTAGAAGGCTGATTTTTCAAATACTAGTAGCTTTTTTCCTGATAGGATCTTCAGCACAGCAACAACCCTGCTCAAAAAGAACAGGGTTTTCTTCCTTGATGAACTCTTTGAGGACAGCCCCGATGTTTGTGAAAGGATTGGATCTATGGTGAAAATCCAGTTTCTTGTTAAAATGCTCACCCAGCCAAAACCAGATGTCTTGTATTAGTCATGTGCTGCCATGACGTTTCTGAATAATGGCGCTCCAGGCATTATGATATAGAGTGATTTTCTTGGGGAACACACCCGTGCCTTCACAGAACTATTAGTTTCCAACAAATTACCTAATCCGAGTGCATTATTTTCCTCTTAATGCATATTTTGTGATTTAGGAAAATTAAATGCCTCCTATATGGAATTTTAACAGTAGACTGCGTTGGTAAGGGCACATGGGAAGGACAATCTTATGGTTGTCCTTTATTCCAGTCAGGAAGATTTACACTGAGATGGAGAAACCAATCACACAGAAACCAGCTTTCATCTGTGAAAGAGTACTCTGAAGGAATTTTCTTAGTAATGAGAAAATTCTTTGATGCTGTTTCCTAATTAGCAAAACCCTCACATTACTGCTCAACATCATTATATGAAAATTACAGCATTTCTGCAGGTTTAAGCTAAAAGAATCTGAAAATACTTACCAAACAAAATGCCACTGAAGCCAAAAGTAATAATTTAGCATCTAGCAAATAATGAACAGATTTTCTTGATTAATTTTTTTTACAGGGATCAGCTCTTTGGTGGTTTTGATCAAGAAAGACCCTTGGGAAAGTACCTTAGTTTTGGGACGAATACAACCGTCCCGCATCATACCTGACACAAAGAAATTACATCTCGCTGAGTTTTCCATGGGAGATGTCTGTGCTTTGGCAAAATACATGAGGTCAAGAAAAGTCTTGTGTAGATCAGAGAGCCAAATCACACCCAGATACACCAGCTTTTCTGTAGCTTTTTCAGCAACATTTGTTTCAGAGAACAGTGTAGCCAGGATTGGTGCAAGAATGAAGACCCAAATGCTCAAACTGATCAAGCTATGTGTCTCAATAACAAGTGTCTCAACCTTTTCTAATGTGCTTGAAAACTGCTGCAAAAGTTAGTGGTTTTACTGATCAAAATTGTGTTATCTGTGGAGTTTTATAGTACTTCTGTCCACTCACTTCTTCCCTTCCCTGGGAAGGCTGTGGCTGGCAGCCAGATGATGAATATAACAATTTAATGCAGCCTTTGGATAGGAGCAGGGGGCATAGGCTGTGAGGAAGGTTGGGTGCTACAAGGCTGAAAACAGGGATTTTTGCAAATACCAGCCACCAATCAATCTTTCCTTTGGAGGCTTTGGAAGTAAGCCAGCAAAGTGAGGAGGGGTGGGGAAAGAAGGGGTAAGGAGATCTGGAAGGATTATCTTCTTTTGCTTAACTAAAAAAATTAATGTCTTTTTAAGAAACACTTTCAAGGAACTTCCCTGGAGGTTCAAGTTGAGCTTTTGCAGACCATATTCAGGGTGTCTCTGGGCTGCATGTTTTATAGGCTGAGAAAAGATGAATAATGTACCTCCAAGCTGCAAGGCTAAAACATTCTGCTGCATCCCACAGTGACTCATATATCACACTCTCAAAATACCTTCTGGTACACAGTATCTGGAAATAAGAAACACACTGATCACAATTATTAATCCTGCCTCATCTCCCCGAGGCTGGAGAGCAGGATTGGCTCCATGCAGGAGGAGAAGAGACTATCCTGATCCCTTTGGTCAGGTGGTAGAAGGATTTCTTTTCACTTCATGGGAACAAAGAGTCACAAAGGGATGCACAGGCTCCACACAGCCACTGGCCGGATTCTGAGTTTTACTTCTTCAAGTGACATGCAAAAAAAGGGCACAGAATAAGGAGTAGCTCATACAGACAATGCTTCTGCTCCTGTATCTTCTATCTTTCTTCTAGTCAAACACTCCATCTCCTTTTTTTAACTTGCCTAAGCTTACACTTCTGCTGATCTCCAGTTTTTGGGCACTAATTCCACCTTCAGGCTTACACCACTTATTTCCACTGATGGTGAGAAAAAGACTCCAATGTCTTTGCTGAAGACATGGATGGGTAAAGGCTGAAATCAGGATCTGGCTCTGGACCTTGACTATGCCAGCAGGGAGATGCCAGTCAGCTGGGGAAAGCATGGGCTGACAGGCACTTAGCACAGGGTTTGGGACATGGCAGAATGATTTTCAGTCCTGAGGAAAGCATCAAAGGGACTATGCAGCCCAACCAAATAGCTCCACAGGCAGAAATGATGAACTAAATAAAGAAGAAATTGTTCTTTGCTCTGTCAGGCATTTGAAAATTCTATTATGCCCACAGTATAATGGAAAGTTCAGCCTGTGGTGGCAAAGAGCTCTTCCAGAAGTTTCTGTAATTTCTGCCGGAAGGATGGCCCAGGGAATGGACATAAGTCTCAAACAGACCTTCTTCTGGAACTTACTGAGGAGACAATGGGGAGCAGGTGTCACCTGAAATGTGGGTACTTCCAAACAGATCCGAACAGTTTAAGTCCCTCTGTAGTTTAATCTGACCTTTCTTCATTCAGCCTTTCAAGTGGCATTTCCTGCATTGTGAGCATCTCCTTGTTTCCCCTGCAATACCATGTTAACTTCTAGCCTTTACAATTTCCTGCCAAGCTCCTGAACAATGATGTGGCAGGTGAAAAGCAGTGGCCTAAGATATGCTACTTCTACTGCCACAAAATTAAATGATGCTGTGTTGGTAGAAGGAGATCTACTGGGAACAGTATTTATCTCTTGAAATCTGTGAAAGGTTCAAGAAAATAGAGTGTGAATGGGGGGTGAGGGTGTAAATGAAGATCAGCATGAGTCTGTCTCTTTTGCATGTTCAACTTTCATAAAATCTGGGTTTCAGTCATTGGATCATTTTGGTATCAAAGTATTCTGCTGCAATTCAAAAATATGACATAAGCAAAGACATATGGCTGGTGTTGCCTGTCGCATTTGATTGTGTCTTTGAATAGAGACAAAACTATAAATGTCCGAGTGAAAATGCAACACTTGGAAAAAGAGCACAATAATGGGAACAGCAGGCATAAAAGACGTGAATGAACAGAATGCAGAGAGATGTTTTCAGACAAACTCCACAGCAACAGCTGTTCATTGACTGCACTGGAGAGAATTTGATTGCACTGGAGAGAATGAGACCTCAGCCTGAGATACACAGGCAATTCTCTTTTCCTAGCATATGCAGGAATTTGGATATTTATGTTAAAGAAGATGATTTTGCCCTTCCACTTTGCTTCTAGCCCTCAAGCAGATGTTTTGTGATGAAAAAGAAGAAAATTTGGAAAAGATGACAGGTGGAGAGCCCAGTTTACACATACAAATTCAGAGACTTACAAGTCCTTGCTGTTGTACAAAATTTTGCAAAGTGTTATTCACAATCTGCTTATACACAAATATACCTGGAGAAAGTCTCTTCTCTGTTTCACAAGTAAAGCAGGGATTTTAGAATCCTGTGGTGACTTTGTTAGGGCTCTGCTGAAGGCCCTGCTAGAGGGAGGTTCCGGGGGAAGTTGCATTCATCTCTTTCTACCGCTAACTTGTTATGTGAGATTGGAGTGAGAGCAGATTCTCTTTGTTGCAGTCCAAACCTACTGCTCCTCCCTGCAGTATGTCCACAATACCAAAGGAGAGGGAACCAGCCCTGTTTTTTGGGGCATTTGTTTGTTTGCTTGTTTGTTTGTTTGTTTTCCTGTGGTTCCTTCCGTCTCTGGTCCTCTCCCTCATTTGTGATGGGAGGAAGTCCATGTCAGTGTGTACTTTACATTCATAACAATGTTTCTTCCCTCCAGCATGAGTCACACAGAATGGGAAAGGTGGAGGATGCTGCTCAGTGCTGCCAGAGAAGATCTCAGTCCTCGATCCTCACCTCCCACCCTTGGAAGAGGCAATAATGATGGGAGTTTCTACCTTGGGCTCCCTGAGCCATGTTTTGGGAAAGAACAAGGTAAAGACTACTGGCACAGTTTTAAAAGCATCTCTGGGGTGGTTTCTCCTCCTGACAGGAAGAGATCTGATCAGAGAATTAGTTCATCAATTTCCTCACTCACAGATGTCCCTCCAGAGCTGAAACTAAATCTCTGGGAATTATAAAGTCCCCTACAATATTAATGATTTTTGAGATAAGACTAAGAACTCTTGAGGTAAGATTCACTCATTTGTTGATCACAGCAGCTTTCCCAGGTACTTTTTTTGGTATTACAATGACCCATGATTTCCCTATGTGTGATCTGTGTGACACTGTTTATCTTCTCCCAATTTCATGTGTTGAGGACTTTCAGAACAGCACTTTCTGAATTGTTATTGGCAGAAACTGGTTTCCTTAGGAGCGTTTGTTTTTTCCCAGCACAAGTGGTGAGTACCACACCAGTTATATGGAATTTTCCCTGGAGGGCTGTTCCTGGGAGTAACATTTGCCAGACCAGCCCGCAAAGTCTGCAATTCCTCTGATCCTCACTGATGTGGTTTCATTTTTCTAGGAAGGAGATCCATCCCGAGCTATTTCCTGAGAAACATTTTATAATTTGATATGTTAACTATAAGGGTAACAAGTTATCAGGCACTGTGGACTCTCAAGCATCTGACAGTGAATGTGAGGTAACTTATTAGTCTTCCTTTCTGTTCACCTTGTATGAACTCAGCCTTTCAAAAGAGTCACCAAAGATTGAATGATGATTATCTCTTTCATAGGAAAGCCTTTTTCCCCTTTCCATTCTACATTCTCAAAGTCCACAAAAAACCCCAATGATGGGGGAAAAAAACCAAACCAAATCTTTTTTTCTTGCATTATATTTTTGTTTTCTTTAAAACGTAATCCCCTTTTCTCCCTCTCTCCTGGAGACACAGCATAAGTGATGCAACTGGCTTTAGCAGGCAGCCACAAGGACCAGAGGGATGATTAACAGGGCACAACAACCATACTCCAAGGATTGTGTTGAGTAGGATGTGAGAAAAAGTGCCTGACAAACAAATATTGAGAAAAAGTTGTGCTTGGGTTCCCAGCACTTTTAATCCATCAGAAAAAATGCTAAGGGCAAGGAGAGCCACAGGCTGTGAGTGTTTTAACCATCTCTTCACTAGGCCAGAATGTTTAGTCAATTTGCTTTATAACTGGAGAAAACACCAGACAATTAAGAGCCTGATGGTCCTGCAGCACTCTTGCCAAGCAAACAACTTCAGCAGAGATATATCCCACTTAGACTCCTGTCTGAATTAACATTAGCAGGCTGCCTTCAATTTCCCTGTGGCCAGGTGTAAGGACATAATACCGTTCCCTGTCTCCCAGCATGGTCAAGGCCACGGAAGGAACTTGCCATAAGATAAGTCACCACAGTGGCAACTTGAAATAAGCACAGGCTGCAGAAAATTGTCACAGAAAGGTGCTAATTCCAGGCCTGAGGATGTATCTGATTAGGACAAAACTTCCCCTGTGGCATGATGTCAGAAAGGAAGCAATCTGTAATAAACCTATCACCTTAAATTATGGGAATGGCATCTGTGCTCTGTGGATACACAGAAGCTGGAGTGTGAAAAGGTGGAATCCCCAGAAAAACACCTCTCTGGGACTGCCCTCCCACCACCACCAAGAAGGGTGAAGAAGGACCAATAGGATGCTTCTGGATCCACCTGTGGTGATTACCTTTCTCTTGATCTCTCTCACCCCCTCATCTTTTCTTTCTATCTTTCTACCTCACACTTACTATTAATTAAAATCTGTGTTATTGACTTTGGCATGTGGCATTCTTTGCACATTAACTTGAGCAGGGGTATCTCTCACCCACTGGATCACAACACTAGGAAAAGCTGGAAACTTCCTCCAAAGGTCTGAGACCAAATTCTGCTTTGGATACAATGGAAGAATTAACATTTTTTCCAAAGTGGCTACAAAATCAGGCTCAAAATCACATTGTTTCTGAGCTTGCAAGATCCTCTAGAGATAGATCTGCGTTCTTTACACACTTCTCACTGGAAAAATCCTGCAAGGAAAGCAGGAAACTTGCTTCAGCAAACTCAGGCTTCTGCAAGGTATGTGGATTCCACTAAACTTTTATAAAACTAAATCTAACTAAATCACGGGGTCGCTAGAATACAGAAAGTGACCACACAGAATATTTGCTGGTTTAATTGTATTGCTTTAAGATGCAAATCAGTTTGCACCGAGCTCTTTGCAACAGCCAGCTCTGCAATACATCACCTTGCAGGGTATGAAGGCTCTTCCTCCTTGCAAAGAAAGACTTTGGTTTTGAAAAGGTGCAAGGAGCTTTACAAATGTGTGTCAAGAAGAAAGTGACACAGTTAATCTGGATCTGATGCTAAAAGGATGCATTTGACATAGTAGGAAAAAATGGAGATTGATGATGATAGAGAGGAGACAAATAGCAAGAGACAAATTTAGGAAGCCCTAAATTCAACTCCAGAAAACTCCTGGTGGTCCAAAGTCCCCAGGGTAAGTAGGAAGCGCCAAGGTTGGCACCACAAAGCCCAGTCCACAAAAAAAAAGGAGGACCCCAGGAGCTTCAGTTCCTTCTCTTCATATCCACAAATATTGCCTAACAGGAGCAGCACCTGCCTGCTCTCAGAGTCTGCGTTTTCCTGCCTCTTGACTTTGGCTCCCAGCCAGCCAACAGCAACAAGCCCAGCTGAGTGCCAGGAAATCCATGTTTCAGGTGTCTCAAAGCTCTGGGATTCCCTCTGAGCAGCAACAGAAAACGACCCTGGATGAAACTGTGTTTCTTGCAGACACTTAGGTGGTTGGTTTTTTTATTTTAAAAAATTTAATGTGTTATCTTTCTCTTCTGATTAAAAAGATTAACACTTCCTTCCCATATAAAACAAAATATCCGGATTTTGTCAATTAATTTAATTGCATTAAGAATACAACTGTGATATTCCAGAAGATAAAAAACACAGAATGAAAGTTTTTAACATTCTAGAGGAGAAGAAAAGACGAAAAGGGACATATTTTAATAATTTTTTTAGGTCTAACTGTTGAAGATTAATCAGAGATAAACGCAAGGGACTGAGATGAAAATTTTCATTTCCTTCTGACCAAGAGCAGAAAACACTGTAAAAAAATGTTGAATACAAATGTATGCAATCAAATTTCTTCTTTAATTATGGCAATTAATTTTAGCAGTTTCTATATATAATTTTGAACTATTTCTTGCTGCTTCTGAGCTTTTCTGTGTGTTTATATATATATATACATTAACTAAACCTTGCAGATGGAAAGTTCCTTTCCAATTGAAAAACAGTGTTCATTTTGTTCTGCTTGAAAATGTATTGATACATGATGACAAAGTATTTCCAAAATACTTTAGGACACCTGACATAATAAATTTCTCAAAGGAACTCCTTTCTGGAATGCTATATATATATATATATATATACACACAAAGTCTTAAGAAATCAACAAAAATTTGGTGTATAAATATCTATTTGGGTGATTAAGCATTCCATTTTTAATTGCTTTCAGTAGTCAACACATGTTTCTTCTGCATAAATGTGATCCTACTGAGGAATCAACTCCTCTTGTTGAGGCTGGGAGGTTTAAGTGAATAAACTCGTGGGAAGAGATGTTCTGGACCTAGGGGATATTTTGTCTCTGCTGCTGACTGCAGACTTGAGGATGTACTTTGAAAAACACAGAGCTGAGAAGGGAGACACTAAAGAAATTATTCCTGTCCAGGATACTCATTCTGTGGGGAAGACATGGTAATTGCATTACTTAGTGTGATCACTGTAGTAAAAAGAAAATATCTGGCATCCCTCGTTCCTAGTCTCCAAAACAATCCTTGGATGAGGAAAGAAAGAATTAGGAGAAAGTAATGTTTCATAAGACAGGAACCATACCCAGACATCTGTTGCCATGCTTTTCTGCCTTCTGATGTTTGTCTTTGAGAAATTCCTTTCTCACGCTTTTCCTGTAAACAATATAGATGCTTACATTCTTTCATGGGGGTGGAGTTCTCTTGATGGACACCTGTCTTGACCAATGTGATTGGAGAGGTGTTGACCTTGATTACCAATCACATTAGTCTGTTTGCTATACTATATAATGGAGTCAGTGATGTAATAAAGTTAGTCCTCTTAGTTAGAACTCATGTCAGACTCCGTGTAGTCAATCTAGCATGTCGCTGTGACAGACACCCATTAGCATCTACCAGTGCCAGTAGCACCAGCTGAAGAAACTGGAGCACGTGTTCCAGAATCTCTGGGTTCAACTCCATACTCAGTACAGGAAGACACAACAAGATCCCATTTTTCACAATGGGAAAAGTTCACCAGTTGACCTGGAGCAATTAATTGCTATGCGTCAGCACTGCCATTTGCATGGAAATGGAAGGTCTAACCTTGTGTTAAGCTGTCAGCACCCTGAAATTACTGCTCTGCCTATTCTATGACTCAGCATCTGCAAGACAAGAACTCCATGTTCTCTAGCAGAAACACATCCCAGAGTTGTCATGCCAGAAGATACCAGGCCCTAATCTCTTGTAAAAAATAAGCCCTCCCTCCTGCAACTGTGGCACTTAGAGGCAGGCACTGCTAGGTTTCAATCAGCAGGGTTTGCACGAGTGTGGGTGGCATTCAGGGAGATTTATCTCTTCCCCCACAGAAAAGCTGTGTTGTAGGTGTGCAGAAGACAATCAGGTGTGCAGCTGCAAGGAGCCCAGCAGCACCAAGAGCCAGCCAAAAAGGCTTTGCCCATCCTTCCAATGCACAGTGAGCAAGGCAGAAAGCAGGTGATAAATCAGGGCAGTTCTCCAGAAAGTACAGCTTCTTCCAACAGTTTGTCTGCCTGCATCACAGGGAGACCAGACAGACCCCACAGGTGCAGGGAAATAAGAAAGAGTAAGTGAGGGAGCCCCTGCAGGTCTTGTAGAACAGAGCTGCTGGTTTAAGTTCCATGATTTCAAGAACATCCTGCTAATGTGCCTCCATCATGCCTGAGTCAGCTTCTATTCCTGACCTCAGGAAGAAAGTAAACTGCCTTGAGGCATGGATCTCCAAGAATTCTCTCACTCTGGTGCTTTTTGTCCAGTGTTATAGATACATGTTACGTTATTGGCTTTTCGCAAGTATTGAGATGAAGGTTATATGTGTAGTTTTGGAATGACTCTGCTGTATAGTTCTTTTTGCTTAGACACAGTAGTGGAATAGCTGATACATAGTTATGCTTGTAATTGAACTGTCTGTTTGGCTGGGCTAACATCCAATGAACATGTGAAGAGGACCCTGCTATTGATATGCCAAATTATCAGCACCTGCCGTCTGAAGAAAGCACGGACCACAGCCCAAACTGGAGGGGATAAGAAAACTACAACCAAGAAACACGCATGCTCTAAAAAGGCGGACCCAAGGAGTGGCCATGCAAAAGTGTTCTTGGAAAAAGATGAATATGCATAATACTCTATGCATATGCAACAGGCTGATGTAACAGGAAAAGTATTTAAAAGGTCCCTCAGAGGTTTCAGGTGTGCTCTTGGCTCAGTGCCAAGACACCCGGCTGTATTAACCCTGTGCTTGCTTTCTGTGTCTTATTGTCCTTTTATTAAACTTTCTAAATTTTACCAGGAAAGTGAACCTCGTTTTTCACACCAGCATGTCAGCAACACCTGCTGTAGCTACCTCAGGGTATTGTTTTCTCCATGCAGCCTTGCTCCCTGAATCTCCTATTGCTGTACTAAGAGAAAGGAGTAGGATGAAGTAGTGCTGCAGCACTTCCTATGTTGGCACTCTGGGACCACTTCCTTTTTGCTTCCCAGGGCCCCAAGTCAGAATATTTACTGCTTTGATCATAGCTGGTGGAAGAAAGAGGCCATCCCAGGAGTCTCTTCTCCCTTTAACAAACTGCTCCACAGGAGCAGGGTTTTTCCTCCGTGGAAACCCATTAGCACACAAACAAAAGTCCTCATTGCCTAACAGGGAGAGCCGAGATTACTAACAAGGATCTGTCTTGGTGCCTCTCAGTAGTCATCAACAACCTGCTCAAGGTTTTTATTATAAAATTATTCCAGTGTATACAAACAAAACCATGAACTCTGCTTCTTTTCTCTTTCTCTCTCATTCTTTTGCATACATATAGGAAGTGTCTTCTCATCTCTGATTTAATTGGCCTGGATGTTTACACCAAAAGAAATGGAAGAATAACAGGAATCAAGAGCTCTGCTCTCCAGCCTGTTGGCTTGTCTAGCAAAAGGTGGGTCAAGCCTGAGCAGCAGCTGCTGCAGCGCCTTGTGCACGGGGCTGTTTGTCTGTGCCCCTGCCTGCACATCCTGCACTGAGAGGATGGCTGGGGAGAGGCAGGAATGCACAACACATGCCCTGTGGGAGCAGCCGATCCATATTGTGCACTGTGTGAAGAGGGGTAAAAGCCTCGGCAGGACACCCTGGCTGAACATAGGACTCAGCCTGCCAAACGCAAACCTCAGGAATCGGGGCAGGCCCCCTCCTCATGTTGAAAGGATTTTGCTTCTTGTTATCCAGTCCCTTTCTTTTAACGTATGGGGAGCAGCGTGTATTACCCTGGGCATCTGGCAGGATGGTAGCATCTAGGAAGGAAATATCCTTCCACATGTAAGTAAGTCCCTTTATTTGGGCTGTCTCATGTCCAAGATCACTCCATCACATGCATGAAGGAAGAGGAGTGCTTCAACTTTGCTTTTGCTATTCCTGCAAAATCCAGCTGAAGACTCTCCTTCCTTGTTAAATATGGGATGTCATTTTTCCTGACAGTGATCACTTGCCAATCTGCCACAGCAAAAATGTTCATCTATCAGCTGAGACTCTGAAACTACACGAGTCATGGGCTTCACCTCAGCTTGGGGAAGGCTAGGACCCAGTGTGCCTTAAGATCTTACAGCTCACATGATACATATCTAGGATTTGTTTGTGCCAGGATTTTCCCAAGACCTCAGCCTGCTGGGAACAGATGGAAGGGGCAGTCAATGCCAAGCTGTTTTTAAAATCCACCTCCTGTGTGGGTTCCTAAGTAAGAGCAGTGTAGTGAAGGAAGATCCGCTCCGCCTCTGGGGACCAAGTTCTCAGAAGTTGCTCAGAGCTATTCACTACTTCTCATGGAGATAAACAGACCTGTCTGATTCACTCGGTTGCAGTTTTACACAAAAGGGTATGGAACATGGTGGGCCCCATCCACAGGTGGCAGCAAGTCGAGAAAGGTGACAGTCTGGATGCAAAGATATAAACAGTGTGGATGCTTAAGTATCTTCCACAGTGCAGATGTGGAGCTGCAAAAGGAGAGTTACTCAGTGAGGCCCAAAACCTATCCTGGTCTGATGTGACCGTTGCATTCGTCCATCAGAGGATTTCAGCAGGAAGTCATGAAAGTGGAAAAGGATTTGATGATTAATTATTTCAGAGTTTGCTTGTTCTCTTCTCCTTACCCTTCCCTCTGTCTTTCCCTATCATGTCTCCACCTCACTGGGCTAATACATATTTCATGACTGAAATATATCGTCTCCGAAAATATTCCACTGAAATATTCATGAACAACAGTTTTAATTATTTGCTCAGTGCTTAATGACTTCATGGCAGCTACTCTGCCAGAGGCCTAAAACAACTATCTGCCTTGGTGACCAGCACTGTCCCATTGTCACCTTCTTCTCCCTCTCTGTGTCTCACTTCCTTTACACTCTAAGTCCTCAGGGATATGGGCTGAAACATTTTTCTTAATATTTCCAAGGTTTTCGATTTGTAGAGCTCCTAGGAAAATAGGGACCCTTTTCCTGGACAAGTGCTGGTGGCAGTAAAAGAGACACAGATGTTATCAAGAGCATCCTGGTGACACAAAGTTAACTGTCCACATTTCTCTCTTGCACTGGAAAATAGCAGAAGGCCCCAACACTTTTTGGAACAGAGTGCAAATGTTATTACAGTGTGGCCCTCTGAGGCCCTCTGCTGCCCTTCAGTTCTGAGAGGAGGTTCTCAGAGTGGTAAGGATGCCAACCCCAAAAACACTCTAAGGGAAAAATATATTGCACTTGCAATTACATTTCTATCTCCCTCTACAGAAAAGCTGTCTGCTGCTGGAGGAGATATTTCCTTGTTGCAAAAGTAGTTATTCCTGCTCATTCGGAAGGACTTCTTGGCTTCTTGTGCCAACAGCACCATCATAAGAGAAACATGCAGAGATAGGAAATCACTCTCCCAGGGCACAGCTCTGCCACTCCTGATGGCAGTGATACTGCAGGATTCTGTCCCCGACTCCCTCAGCAAATGTCTCAGTGACATTTCAAACCTGCTACTGAGACAGATTTAAGACATGCTCTGAGGTGTCTGCAGGCTGGGGGCTGAAGAAAATTATCCACTTGATGACACCCTTTCAGGGAATGTCAGCAAATACCTCGCATAGGCAAGCACTAGCCAGAAAGAGGCCCTTCAAATGTCCAGAGACATCTGGGATGATAGGGAAGGAGTAGAGTTCCAGGAAAGGGGAAGTTTAGAAGTCAGGTGGCCTCCTGACATCTCTGGGAAGTGATGTGGAACAGCCACAACTGCTGATGATTTTGGCAGCCCTGGGCAGCAGGACAGATTGGCAGTGGTGTGCACTAATGTTCTATGTGGGACTCCAGTGTGGGCTGAATGTAGTGCTTCATCTCTTCTCTCCTTGGGCAGGACTGCAGACTGATACTTCCTTCTCCAGCTTGGTATTAGGAAACATGCCGAAGAACACTGGGAAGGGGAAAGGGCATGATAACGAGAAAAAGAAGAGACCCTGCTGCAATGAAGAGTCAAGAATAAATAGCTGGAGAACTCAAGCAGCAATCTTTAGTGGCCTTTAACTTCTCTGGAATTTGAAATTTATTGTCATTTGTATGTTCTATTCAAAAATCTCTTCTTCGCAAATTCAACAGAACGTGAAGGTCTTCACAACACAGAGACTGGGCTGGCAAGGGTGTTTTCAGTCAGCAAAGCATTGAGAACTTGGTCAGATCTGACTTTTGGCAAGAAGGTCCCGTTCTACAGCAACCTTCCCAAACCCATGAGAATGCCAGCACTGAGCCTTTCTCTGCAGCACCAGGGGCCGGCAGTAGGTCTGTTATCCTGCCCTTGCATTGATCCTGATTAATTGACCTATGTTTCAAGCCAAATAATTTTTGTGAAGAACTGAAAAAATTGCAAGAGCTGTTGAAGAAGTGGCACTGTTCCTGCCAGTGTCAACTGATCCCTGTGTGTAGCGGAGGTGGCATTCATGTTTTGCAAATGGGCCTAACCTGCAGCTCTTCTCACTGCTGAGCTTCTGAAACTTTCTGCAATAGCTTTTTTATACCCACCCATGCAGAGAATAACATGCTCCCAGGGCTCCATGGGGAACTTAGCAACACTTTTCTGCTAGAAAGACACACAGGTAGCAACAGCAGCCGGATCTGAGACACCTCTCAGTGCCTGCACCAGCTCTCCTCCTCATCTTCCATTCCACAACTGCAAGAACAGTTCCACGCCTTGTCAGGGGTCTTGCTTCAAAGAATATGATCAGCCCTTTGCATCCATCATCTCAGAGTGCAAGCTCAGGGGAAAAGCAAGATCTCAGGTCACGCAGCAGGCCCAAGGACAGCTTTGGGTCCTCCCAGCCCTAGACTAGAGCCTGGGTGACCTGCTCTTCCTGTGGTTGGTATTCCACCATAAATGGGTGGAAATTAAGCTCTTCAGAGCAAGGACACTTGCTGATGAGGCACAACTACAGCTGGGAGAGGATATAGATGTGGTAAAGCACCAGCCTAACCTGCACTGGGGTTTGTCCGTATCCCTAGTGTGCAGTGGCATAGAGAGAGTTTCTCAAGTTCCTCTCATGAACATAAAGGTGAGAACATCTTCCCACAAACAAAGGGAGAGGCAGAACCAATGCGCACCAACTAATTTAAGAGGTCTGGATAGGTGTGGCTCAAAAAACCCATAGAATTCCCCATTGTGGTCACTTCCCAGAGACAGCAGAAGTGAGATATCCTTGTGGGATAACAAAAAAAAATAGCAAGAAGTTTGAGGAAGAGGACAGGAAGGCAGACTTTGTATTTGTAGCAGATGTTGGAGACCTTGGTGGGACAGACCTGAGGTGGTCCAAGGACAGAACATGTCCAGACAAGTTTGTTTCTGTGGTTCCGTTTTATGAAACAAAATCCAGTGTTCACACTACTTTGCTGGTACTGAAGTAAGGATTGACTAGAGTATTCTCATGACAGATATCTTGCTATGAACCCTTGGAAATCTCATCTCTAATGCTGCCAGGCTTTGAGGAGAGACCACTCTTTGGGATCCAAAAAGGCTGAAGGTCACTGCTTGCTCCATTAGCAGTACTGCTGTTCCTCAGCAAGTCTGAGGCTGGGAAAATGAGCTTGCATAACATCAAAGAATGAACACTTGAAGGGACAGTAGATTTTCATCAGTGGGAAATATACCCTGGGAAACTAATACACTAAGCTATTTCCTCTAACAGCCTTCTAGTCTTCAAGGAAGGTTGCCATGGAAAAAGAACAATTTAGAGATCTCAGATCCCTTTTGTTTGTTGTTTGTTTTGTTTTCATTCCTTTGTGCAGTGAAGATTCCAGCAGAACCATCAGGCTGGCTGACATAGTCAGTGACAGATCTTAAATGTTAATAAACAGATCTGCCTTCTGTAATTTGGAGCAACTTCCCAGATAGGGGTGCTCTGAAAGCAGCTGTTTGCTTGCATGATCTGGTTGAAGACGATGTCAAAACGATGTGCATGATCCAGAATTGGCAAAAGAGGATGATTAAAATAGCTGTGACTGCTGGCAGAGCACGGACTAGAAGTGCTCCTGTTCGAAGTGGGTAAGTTTCAATGGAGGAAATAGCTGTCAGCTGACATAGATATAGAACCCCAGCATCCCAGGGGGAATTTTTCACAGCCCTTTCTTCACCAGTAAACTTGCAAGCAGAACCTGACTTTTACAGAAACAACCAGCAAGGCCTGGCTGGGAATTTTTTCCTCCATGTGTTTTGTTTGTTTGCCTGTATTATGACATTTGACAGAATGGGACAGCTCCCTGTGAAAATTTTCTTGGGGATGTGTAAAATTGTTCTGAGAAAAGGGAAATATTTTGGCTATGCTGTACTGTGGCTCAAAGGCAGCTCCACCAGGATGCTCTACAGCCAGGAAGCTCCAGGATGTTCCTGCAGGGACTCCTACTACCACTAAAGAACACAAACAAAAACCAGGGTAGCAATTCTGTATGGAGGCATGGAGCCTTTTAGCTGCAAATTTGGGTTTCCTTTTTTTTTTTCTTTTTTTTTTTTTTTTTTAATAGAATGTTCTCATTGAAGTGTTGTTTGTTGGGTTTAAGTTCTTTTTTTCTGCAAGGAGGGGAAAAAAAAGGAAACATTCTGCCTTTGGACCAGCTGTCAAACCCTTTTCGATAGCCAGAAATGTATCAACACAGCCTCTTAGAATGAATTTGTAACAATTCTTAAATATTCGCTTTAGGTTTACTGAGTATTAAGAAACCCTTGAAAGTCTTCTTCCTGCTGGAGGAGACTACTGATTATTTTCAGAGTATAGGGGAGTTAATAAAACAAAGCACAAAATAACTAAATATCAGTCTAAAAATACACAGACTTGGTCCGTGAAATCCTAAAAAGCAGTAAGGTCACCATCTAGGAAACTCACCAAAATATGAAAGACATGACATCAGACCAAGTGAACACAAACACAATACAAATTGTTGTGACAGAGATTTCATGTGACTTCACCAGCTGAAGGACACAAAAGTTGCATGAAGAAGCAAGAAATCGTACAATATGGACATTATACCTGAAAGCAAAGGAAGAATACAATGTTTCATGGATATCAAGAATAATTCAGAAGGAACCAGCCTGGAGTTCTGATCTGTCCCATTTCCCAGAAACAAAGTATTGACCTTAAGCAGAAAATTAAATCCTAGAGCCTTAACTGCACCCATTGTGGGAAATGGAGACCTCTTACCTCATAACGCAAGTTTTCCAGAGCTGCAAAGTGATTTCTAATCATCAGTCACCCCTCTTTCCCATTTCTTCATTAAAAAAGCATAGAAATGTCAGAACTGGAATTTGATCCTAAGGAAGATTTTTGAAGTCTGGAAAGACCTCCTAGGTTGAAAAATGAGGGTTTTTTTTCTCCTGTTGAAGGAGAAATTAATGGTGAGAGAAAAGAGGCTCCAGGTATTTGCTGCCAATTCTTTTCTGTTCTTTGAAGAAATGAGCTACTTTTCACGTCCCAAAGGCAGGCCTACTCACCTGCCTCTGTGTCTTGAAAGAATGTTGGCATTATGTTTTCTAATAAAGTTGGCTAGGAGACACAGACAGGACAGTACTCACCAACCCCAAGATCTGTAAATAAGGTCATTGGGAAAATATTGCACCAGATATCGAAGTAGCTGGTAAATTATTTTAAGAAGGAGATTGATTGCTGCTGGTGAAATTAAAAATTACTATGCTTTTTTTCCCCACAGGAATTAGTCACAGAGAAGAGGCATGTTGATAAATCAGTTCTGGTGCATAGCAAACAGGCATAAGGAAAAGTAATTAAAAGCTTGTAGAGATCTTCATCTGCGTCTATAAAAGCTGCAAAGCCATTCCTGGCTGTTCATCTAAACATTTTGCCCATCTCTGCCCAGGTGAAGTGATACTGCATTTCACCCTTTTTACTTCTAGAAAGCTTTTTCTGAAATCAAACCCATCTCATTGGACTGAAGGTGTTTTAGTCATCCTGAAGTGTGTGTGGAGAAGAATATAAATACTTCCTGCCTTTCCCATGCTTGGAGAGCATTCCTGAATTTCTCCCTGTTCAGCTCTTCTCCAGCCTTTTTCTCTGCTCTGCTCTGCAGCNAGGCGGGGGGCATTATTGCTTTTGGTGGCAAGTCTCTGCAGAGATAAGAGAAGAATGAAGAGAGGCCACAGCTAGTGGAAGAGACCAAGGGTACTGGGCATTCCCAGTACAAGATCAGTATATCCCAAATATAAGGAGGCTTACTGAAGAAATTTTATGAGGCCATGATGAAATGGGTTTAAGACCTCAAGACCTTTATTCCTAGCTGGGATTTTGCACCAGAAATGAGATCCCTGTCCTAACTGTACAAAAATGCTTCTTTCTGACATACATCCTGACACTCGAGGAAGCAGATTCAATGGCTGTGAAAGATGCTGTGTGAAGATGTTTCACTAGGAAAACAAACAAACAAACAAACAAAAAACCAAAACTGTTCTGTGAACTAATGAGCAGCCCTGGCAGCTGAAATGATCAGTGGCACATAATTTCATGTCAAGAGACGTTTGCCTCCTGAGAGCCATATTAATGGCATCCAACTGGTGTAGATATGGTTATCCTTTGCTGGTAAGTATAGATATATTTTCCACAGGCAGACAGGCTGCAGGCTAATGATCCTTCCTGGCTGGGGCTCAGAGGCAGCGAGCTCTCCCTGTCACAGACAGCTAATCAGGGAAGTCAGGGAATCCATGTGAAGGGGAATCAGCTGTCCCAGTCCCTTTTGCTCCAGGGGGAAGGATTAACTCGTGCCCACAAGCTGCTGAGGCCACAGTGAAAGCGTTCCTGGGAGCTGAGCGGGCACGTGCTATCAGACATGGATTGGGTTTTCACGTTTCCCTGTGGATAACGATTTCCTGTGCATTCTCACGATGTTAGAGAACACGTCCCATAAAACAAGTTGGAAAAGTAGCTGTCTAGCAGTGTAGGTGATGGTGTTTGCTCATGCAAAGCTACACTGCCAGCTCTGACAGAACTGCTCCCAGGACAGCTGGAGCACACAGAGTTTTCAGTCAGCAGCAACAGCAGAGACATCACAACAGCAGTAATGAATGTGCAAGGAGAGGCAGAGAGGATGGCTGGCTTGTATGTGATTGCAGGTCCTGAGAAGTCACTGATGTGTGTCCCTCAGCCTTTTCTTAGTGGTTTCAGGGTCAGAGGATGCCAGGTTCCGTAAAAGGATGCGATAGCAGACCCTTTCTCTTCCACCAGCTTTTGTTCTAAGGCCTGCCTTTCATGTTCTGAATTTCCAGCAGCTTATCTTTATTTCCAGCAGCTGCATTTTTTACCCTTCAACCTGATGTCCCCAGTCATAGATGTCACCCATCAGAGATGCTCTAGGGCTTTATTGTTCATAGTGACTCATGAAAGTCATTAGCTCTGAAAAGTACCCCACTAAATGTAAAAGGAAATCAGCAAAACAGCATATGACAAAGCAGTTGTGAAAAGTGATGTAAGCCTTACTTGGTGCTACATGGCATTGAATTCATTCATATTGACTTCATGGGCTCTGCTTTCACACCCAGGGTGATGTACAAAAATCATTAAAGAATTTTTTAGTATACCCCACTCTTTAAGAGGACACTGTGTCTGTCTCTAATGTAGTTTCCTTGTTTACCATTCTGAATAAGAACACGGTGCTGACCTACAGATGGACAAGACGAATTTTCAAGTCCTTGCTATGTGTAGTGTCTATGATTTCATGAGTCATTTCAGTCAGAAAAAGAGGTGATGGGCCATTTGAATGGAGATAAAAAGACATGACATCATGGTTCTATTTCTTTTCTTTGGAATTAGTAGTAAATTAAATTAAGCTCAGCCATTCATCATTAACAAAAAAAATCTTTAATTTGCTTTCNCTCATTGAAGTGTTGTTTGTTGGGTTTAAGTTCTTTTTTTCTGCAAGGAGGGGAAAAAAAAGGAAACATTCTGCCTTTGGACCAGCTGTCAAACCCTTTTCGATAGCCAGAAATGTATCAACACAGCCTCTTAGAATGAATTTGTAACAATTCTTAAATATTCGCTTTAGGTTTACTGAGTATTAAGAAACCCTTGAAAGTCTTCTTCCTGCTGGAGGAGACTACTGATTATTTTCAGAGTATAGGGGAGTTAATAAAACAAAGCACAAAATAACTAAATATCAGTCTAAAAATACACAGACTTGGTCCGTGAAATCCTAAAAAGCAGTAAGGTCACCATCTAGGAAACTCACCAAAATATGAAAGACATGACATCAGACCAAGTGAACACAAACACAATACAAATTGTTGTGACAGAGATTTCATGTGACTTCACCAGCTGAAGGACACAAAAGTTGCATGAAGAAGCAAGAAATCGTACAATATGGACATTATACCTGAAAGCAAAGGAAGAATACAATGTTTCATGGATATCAAGAATAATTCAGAAGGAACCAGCCTGGAGTTCTGATCTGTCCCATTTCCCAGAAACAAAGTATTGACCTTAAGCAGAAAATTAAATCCTAGAGCCTTAACTGCACCCATTGTGGGAAATGGAGACCTCTTACCTCATAACGCAAGTTTTCCAGAGCTGCAAAGTGATTTCTAATCATCAGTCACCCCTCTTTCCCATTTCTTCATTAAAAAAGCATAGAAATGTCAGAACTGGAATTTGATCCTAAGGAAGATTTTTGAAGTCTGGAAAGACCTCCTAGGTTGAAAAATGAGGGTTTTTTTTCTCCTGTTGAAGGAGAAATTAATGGTGAGAGAAAAGAGGCTCCAGGTATTTGCTGCCAATTCTTTTCTGTTCTTTGAAGAAATGAGCTACTTTTCACGTCCCAAAGGCAGGCCTACTCACCTGCCTCTGTGTCTTGAAAGAATGTTGGCATTATGTTTTCTAATAAAGTTGGCTAGGAGACACAGACAGGACAGTACTCACCAACCCCAAGATCTGTAAATAAGGTCATTGGGAAAATATTGCACCAGATATCGAAGTAGCTGGTAAATTATTTTAAGAAGGAGATTGATTGCTGCTGGTGAAATTAAAAATTACTATGCTTTTTTTCCCCACAGGAATTAGTCACAGAGAAGAGGCATGTTGATAAATCAGTTCTGGTGCATAGCAAACAGGCATAAGGAAAAGTAATTAAAAGCTTGTAGAGATCTTCATCTGCGTCTATAAAAGCTGCAAAGCCATTCCTGGCTGTTCATCTAAACATTTTGCCCATCTCTGCCCAGGTGAAGTGATACTGCATTTCACCCTTTTTACTTCTAGAAAGCTTTTTCTGAAATCAAACCCATCTCATTGGACTGAAGGTGTTTTAGTCATCCTGAAGTGTGTGTGGAGAAGAATATAAATACTTCCTGCCTTTCCCATGCTTGGAGAGCATTCCTGAATTTCTCCCTGTTCAGCTCTTCTCCAGCCTTTTTCTCTGCTCTGCTCTGCAGCATTGAGGACCCTTAGCTGCCCTTCAGACATTGAATTCAGTGATCCTGGTAACTGTGCCACACAATAAAGTGCACGCAAAAGAAACAAGGAGGAGTTGGCACAGGCAGAGATGTATTGTGCTGAATTTCACATCAGGACCAGGAGGCTTTTTATTACATGACTTTCTTCTTTACAGCTCCCAGCACAACAGCAAGTACACAGATTAGGTTGTAAATCCATATAGTGCAGTCTGTATATATCACAAATATAAAGCCATGTAATATTACCTCATGGTGATCCAGCACTATCAGCCCTGTCAAAGCCGCCGGGGGTGGGGGGG
>WAAE01021235.1:119989-147901 GCA_013400495.1 Nicator chloris
TAATGGCATCCAACTGGTGTAGATATGGTTATCCTTTGCTGGTAAGTATAGATATATTTTCCACAGGCAGACAGGCTGCAGGCTAATGATCCTTCCTGGCTGGGGCTCAGAGGCAGCGAGCTCTCCCTGTCACAGACAGCTAATCAGGGAAGTCAGGGAATCCATGTGAAGGGGAATCAGCTGTCCCAGTCCCTTTTGCTCCAGGGGGAAGGATTAACTCGTGCCCACAAGCTGCTGAGGCCACAGTGAAAGCGTTCCTGGGAGCTGAGCGGGCACGTGCTATCAGACATGGATTGGGTTTTCACGTTTCCCTGTGGATAACGATTTCCTGTGCATTCTCACGATGTTAGAGAACACGTCCCATAAAACAAGTTGGAAAAGTAGCTGTCTAGCAGTGTAGGTGATGGTGTTTGCTCATGCAAAGCTACACTGCCAGCTCTGACAGAACTGCTCCCAGGACAGCTGGAGCACACAGAGTTTTCAGTCAGCAGCAACAGCAGAGACATCACAACAGCAGTAATGAATGTGCAAGGAGAGGCAGAGAGGATGGCTGGCTTGTATGTGATTGCAGGTCCTGAGAAGTCACTGATGTGTGTCCCTCAGCCTTTTCTTAGTGGTTTCAGGGTCAGAGGATGCCAGGTTCCGTAAAAGGATGCGATAGCAGACCCTTTCTCTTCCACCAGCTTTTGTTCTAAGGCCTGCCTTTCATGTTCTGAATTTCCAGCAGCTTATCTTTATTTCCAGCAGCTGCATTTTTTACCCTTCAACCTGATGTCCCCAGTCATAGATGTCACCCATCAGAGATGCTCTAGGGCTTTATTGTTCATAGTGACTCATGAAAGTCATTAGCTCTGAAAAGTACCCCACTAAATGTAAAAGGAAATCAGCAAAACAGCATATGACAAAGCAGTTGTGAAAAGTGATGTAAGCCTTACTTGGTGCTACATGGCATTGAATTCATTCATATTGACTTCATGGGCTCTGCTTTCACACCCAGGGTGATGTACAAAAATCATTAAAGAATTTTTTAGTATACCCCACTCTTTAAGAGGACACTGTGTCTGTCTCTAATGTAGTTTCCTTGTTTACCATTCTGAATAAGAACACGGTGCTGACCTACAGATGGACAAGACGAATTTTCAAGTCCTTGCTATGTGTAGTGTCTATGATTTCATGAGTCATTTCAGTCAGAAAAAGAGGTGATGGGCCATTTGAATGGAGATAAAAAGACATGACATCATGGTTCTATTTCTTTTCTTTGGAATTAGTAGTAAATTAAATTAAGCTCAGCCATTCATCATTAACAAAAAAAATCTTTAATTTGCTTTCTACTAAATACATGTCCTCTCTCTCTGAAATCAAATCACTAGAGAAAAGTAAGAGGCTTTCTCCTGCATATGCAAAGCAGGACATTGTGGTCTTTGAGCCACTTATAGAACTTCCATCATCAAAAACAAATCAGCAACATCTCCACCATAGCTACATCCAAACATCAACTAAAATACTTAACTGCAGCCTTTAGCAGCAGTCCTTGTTCTGGCTGCTTAACTGAGCATCCCTTCCATCTGGGTTGGCTGAAATGCCCTGGTGAAATTCCCTGGGCATAGCTGTTTGTGCCTTTCAGAATAGTGCTGTCTCTGGCTTGCTTCTTTTTACCACCAGAAGTCAAGATTTTCCTTGACACATCGTAACTCACAGTGACATAGTTTTACAGGATTCATCAAAGGGGCCTTGAGCTGATTCAAGGACTCCCTATGATTTGGCAGGGTTACACGGACTAATTTCAAGCCCCCTCCTTGCAGGTCTCTCCTTTTTCCACTTTCAATTTTTCTCGTATCTTTTCTCCTAAAATAGACTCCATGATTCTGCTATGCATGTGGTGAAAAGAATAAATAGAAAGCCACATTGCCAGAGTTTACAAATGGTGGTATTTCTATATTTTACCATTGATCCTGAGGTTGCAAATTGCTACGAAGAATGATCTTACTTGACACAATTAGAATCACATTACCTGAAGCATTGAAACAAGGTTGACTGAGGAAAAATTGCTCAACTTTTGACAGAACAATGTCAGATATGGTAAAAATAAGAGACAATGCCCTTGGGATTTAAATAGAGATTTTGACTGTGGGGGATATTGAATGTGCTGGGAAACAAGGAATTTATGCTCTCAACTTCATAGAGAAAGCCGCTGAATGTCACAGGACAACATGGTCTGCACCACATTTAACAAAATGAGTCTTTCAAATATGTGTGACATCCTGGAGACACATCAGGAAAGGCCCAGGTGATGCTCAGGTGAACACGCTGAATCTTTAGCACAGATAATTGGGACCAGCACTGTGACAAGGTCCCATGAGGTCACAGAAGTTCTTGCTTTACAATAAGAGCCCTGTGTAAACCAGGGCTTATAATTAATTGCTTAATTAGTTACAGCCTGTAGAAACCTGGTCAGAACAAGGCCATCTCTGCGACAAGGTCAAGGAATGAGGACATTTTCAGAACAATGACTGAGTGTGGTGTCTTGAATTAGATTCAGAAATCTCAGGCTGGGACAGTTACTATTTAAATTAGTACAAAGTCCTGCATGTCTCTAGACCAAATCCCACTTCCTGGGTAATCACACCTGTGAGGATTTGGAGTGTGCTCTCTGCCATTATCAGCCTAAGGACCACTGCCAGCTTTTGCAGCACATCCTTGCCAGAACAAAGGAAAGTGCTGGCAGAAGCTACTTGGTTTGGATCTGTGAAAATGTATTCTCCACAATTCCTTCTACAGATTCCCCATCAGATGAATGAGCCACAAAAAGTTCAAATCCAAGCCAGAAAAGGCTCTCTGAACAGAACTGGGAAGAAAATCTGCCTTTCTTGCTCCCACCACTACATTTCTACCCCTCTTGGTAGAGACAGTAGTTTTAAGTAAAGATCCCACATGGTGATACACCTCATAATTTTGGGACAGACAGAAGCATCCACTGGCCACCACTGGGAATGGGACTTTCAGATAACATCGGGTTAGAATTGCACCCTTTCACCTGGATTTCATGATAGCAAGATGAAGAATGGGGTCAAGCAGAGACTGTCAAGCCCATCTTTCTCAGAGGATGCTGTAAGACCTCTTTTTTGCCTCTGGTCTTGCCCATCTTCATGGAGGAAGCTGAGTCCTCCTGCAGACATGTCAGCAATCCTGACTCTTCCACACTACTTAGAAATAATGCAAGAAATGCCAGTAATGCAACATGTGAAAATGTCATTGATAACTTCTTGTTTATCACAACCCATAATGAGTGTATTTAATACCAAACTGGCATGGGGGAAGGTTTTCCCAACATGAAAATGCTGACATTTTTTTCACCCCAAGCAGATAAAATTGTAGACTGGTTTTATTACCAAGAGTAACAATCCTATTACCAACATGACAAAGATATCTTCATAGGTATATTTGAATGTTTTAGATGCAAACTGCACATATGCAGGTAGATCCTAGTCCACTTCTTTTTAGCTGGTTCTTATAGTTTGTCCCAAAATAAATACATAAAACTTGATCACTTTCATACAGCTGGGAAATTAGTCAATTCAGTGAAGAATTACCATTGTCTGGGAGGCATCTTTGGGTGCCTAGCTCACTAGATTCAAATCTTCAGAGAGTTACTCTGCAGCCTATTTGAAAGAGACATGTAGATTGCAATCAAAAGTGATCAATTTCCTTTGCTGTGTATTCAAACACAGTAGTAATTCAGAAGCCCTCACTAAAAGAGATGCTGAGAGATAGGAAGCTGTATTTCAAGATTAGAATACAGCTCTGAGTCTCCGGTACAGGATGTTAATCTTTGATAAGAATATAAAACTCTAAGTATGTTGCAGACTGATAAAATGTTAACCTTAAGCCTCGAAAACATCCTCACCCATTTACTGCTGCATACATTGAACTTCAAGTGAGAGGGCCTCCTTTCACTAATCTTGTTTTTTAAAGGGTGCTGCCACAGCATGAGCTGAAAGAAAGGTCTATTCTGTAAACAGCATCCAATGAACTGCTCTAGATGAACATGCTGTTCTCCTTGCCACAGCAGACTTCAAAGCAGATTATTCACCACCTTGCATGTGAAGACTTTCAGCATATCACAAAGCATCCAAAACCTTTTGACCTTCCTGACAATGGAAACAGACATTGTGATGGCCAGAAGGAAGGGACCATGTTCCATTCCCAGACCTGCAAAAAGGTCTCTTTTTTTTTTTTTCTCATGCCTCTTTCAGCAGGGCAGACACTGGGAGGTGCAAAACAATGTGCCCTGCTTCTGCACTCAGACTATGAACATGCTCTCTCTGTTTCCTCTCCTGAAATATAAGTCCTTGTGGAAAATCTACCTTTGCAGATGCAAAAATAAGGAAGCATTTACCTGAGATAAGTGAGGATTACTAACAAAAGCTCCAAATCCATTTCCATAATCCTGCTAGCAGCATCTCTGCTCTCTAAATTTAAAAAAAAAAGAAAGAAAAGAAAAAAAACCAAAAACACACCAAACACTAAAACCCCAC
The DNA here is from genome assembly GCA_013400495.1 of Nicator chloris. Lineage (NCBI taxonomy): Eukaryota > Metazoa > Chordata > Aves > Passeriformes > Pycnonotidae > Nicator > Nicator chloris. The sequence continues at coordinate 124,525 of WAAE01021235.1, forward strand.
TGCCTAAAACTAAAACGTTCCTTAAACTTAGTCAGAATTTCCTAAATGTCTGGGAGATTGAACCCCTTATAAAGTCCTGTGGAATATTTATTACCCTACTCTTCAGATGACTCCACCAGACAGGCCTCTGAGTGAATTTGTGAATACTCCAGGCACTTCCAGCTTATTGGCAGCTGTGGACTGAAACAATCCTCACATTCTTATAAAACTGTGCCATAACAAGTCAATCGCAAAGCAAAAAAAGTAACAGCAGGATGAAGAGGGTGCCCTCCTGGCCTCAGGATATTTTATACCCTTGCAGTATGACTATATTTACATGTCTCTGGGGCTGTATTTGGCTTAGAAAAATGTGTGAGGCATAAATAACTGGCAAAGAAAAATTAATATACAATACTTGCTATTGTGCAAGATGCTCTTGAAAAAAAAAATCCTTCATCTCCTCAAATACTTCAAGTTAATCTCTTATCTCAAAACTTTCTTGTAATTAAACACCTGCATAATGAATTAAACTCTCCAGGGAATGTTATTTGCCAGCTACTTTTTCAATTATTTAAAATTAGCTTAAGGACTAAAGCAATCGGGTCATTCATTAATTTAAGTCCTTTTTGTAGCTGTACTCCGTGACTTGGAAATAAAACTACAAGATCAAAAGGACAAAGAGGAATGAAGAGGAAATGATACAAGACACTTTTAAAGTTCCCTGTCCCATGACCTCACCCAGGATGCACTGTCTCTGCTGGTATACAACACACTCTAAATGGCCATTTTCTTGTACAGACAAACACTTCTCCAGAGACATCTACCCAAAGGGAAAAGTTGGCAGGAGCAATGTCCATGTACATGCTAAGCACTGGCTGGCAGCCAGCTTCCACTTGGAAAGATGAGAATTGGAGATGTTGGTAATTCATCAGCCTCACTTCAGAGCAGCTATCTTTGTCTGCAGAATTGCCTGGGGAAAGAAGGGAAGAGATCCTCTTTTACCCAATCCAGGATGAAGCTTTCCTCTCTTCTCCCAAAAGATCAGACGTTGCAAACTTCTTGAATGTATTAAACCACACCATAAGCTTTTTGCAGAGGCAAAGGATGTCACCCAAATGCTCCTAATCAGGGGCCAGAGTCATCTATTTCTGAGCTGCTTCTCCAAGCAAAGGAAAGCCAGCATTCTCACACGGTGACATATGTACCTGGCTCCTTCAACAGGCAGCTGCTCTCTGTGTTGTGGCTGGGAACAGAAGCCTTGCTATTTTATTCTCCTCTTCCTGGCAAATCTGTCACCTGCCTGATGGGAGTAAGGGGAGGAGTGTGGACCACCAGTCAGCTGTGACCTTCTGCAAGGAGTCCATGGCCTGGTGACCTCCCAGGACCAGGGCTTTTATGTGATTACAGTGGCCACACCATCAGCACTGTGCCATCTCAGCAAGACAGCGGCACAGAGTTCTTCTAGGACAACCTCTGCCACAAAAGACCTTTGCAGCTCCTTGGAGGAGGAACTCATTTTAACCTCTTTCCACTCATTCCTAGCACAAATGGGTTTAATTGTTTTACACATCACCTTTTGCAGCAGAAAAACTAGAACAGTTCAGACGGGTAAAAGGGCACGTGGGCGTGCCTGTACCCACATGCACCGAGCTGGACAAAGAACTCAGGGACTTGCTTTCTGAATGTGCAGCACAGAGAGCTCAAACCTTTGTGTGACAGTCAGGAGAGACTGGGCTGGGCAGCCCCAGAGTACACCTAGGGCCCTTTACCCAATCTGTGTGACTCAAAGCAACAGCCCTGCTTAAGCAGAAGAACTGTGTGACTTGGTATCTGGTCCAAGACAGCAAAACAAAGGCCTTTTATTTCCATTAAAGCTCATCATCTTTAGACAGTTCTTGTGTCCAAGCACTATGTGGACCGAGAAATAATGCAGTGTTGAAAAATCTCAAGAAAATGCAAAAGCCTTCTGTCTGCTTTGCTAACATTGCTTCAGCAATGCTGACCAGCATATCCTGCAAGTATAGATCTTGGGATGTCACTGCCAAGTAAAGAAAAATACCACAGTTTTTGTTTTTGTCTTTTCTTCTTTGATATAAGAGGTTGCTGAATCCCCTGTACAAACACACGCTCCTGACTGTGTGTCAAGCTTATTCATTTTTTTTGATGGAGTAAAGTTGGATAGGTATGAAACAAAGCAGGGTGGATGGATAAGAGTAGGGCATCACCAGCCAGTCTGGTAGAGTGTGGCACATCATACTGCTGTTCTGTCCCATTGTTTTCCCTGTTGATACGGGGACTATGAGCCACCTTTCAAAGGAATAAAAAGCAGATAATACCTGGCTGTTACTTCTCTGTCCTCTTCTTTTGAAGCTGGATGTCAAAACCTTATGCCAGAAAAGCAAGGACAGTGAAATCCATACATGTATATTGAGCACTGAAATTCTGATAACAGCTAGAATTCATATTGTCTGCTACCTTCCAGTAGGAACATGAACTTTCTTTCCTTCTCCCCAGTGACTTCTGAAATATGTCAAAATACAGATGTTTTTCCCAAAGCCTCATCTCTGAAAACAGGATGAAAAGTAACCAAATATTTCAGAAGTTATCACAAAGGAAGGCAAGCTACTCTTTTTCTCCAGTCACGTATGCCTTGTTTCTGCGTGAATACTGAGAAAATCCTTTACCTAGTGAGACAATGCGAGCAAATAATTACGAAGCTTTGCATCCCTGCATCCCTGCATCCCTCTGCGAGGGATGTAATTACAGCAGGGAGTCAGCGCAGCAGACGAGAAGTGATTGCTCCCTTGTGCTCAGAGTGCAGGCTGCTGCCTGGCATGTCTCACCTGCTGCCGGGGAGGGGGGAGGATGTTGAGGCTATTTGAGAACCTAAGCATGTGGAGAAATGTGCAGAGGGATTTTTTCAGGTGTGTGTCTAGGTTGGTGACACAGGTCCTTGGAAGGTTCATGGGAGTTGGGTGGAGGTGTTGTGCACGCCCCTGTTTCTGCCTGTAAGGGAGCAGGCACAAAGTGAAGCTCATTCATACCATCAAAGGCTCACCTCTCTCATAATGAATTTCTGTTTACAGTAGGGAGGGAAATGTGTGACATGGTATTGCTGTCTTTCCTAAAAATAAAAGCAGGGAGAAAAAGAGGATTCATGCAAAAAGACCTTTCAAGATTGTTACCACCACCCTCCAGCCCAAGCAGAAAGCCTGATAGCCCCTGAGAAATCATCTGACAAGTTCAATGGTAAACTTGACAAGACAAAAAAGATATATTTTTAAAGTTCTTTCTTTGATTTATGAGGCTTCACACTTGCCTACAATCTACAATGCTAAAAATATCTTTGGAAATAAAAACTGAAGAACCTGCAAGACTCCAGAGTGTGGAGATTTATGAAAAAATAAACATAATGACTTTTTTTTTTTTTTTGGTCACACACTGTTTGTAGGGAAGAGTTTTTGGTGAAAGACATAATTTACTTTCCTCTTTCCAAAAGTTTCCTTGCAAAATGCACAAAAACTCTTTTGATTGAGCTCTTCAGCTGTTGACTAATGAGACAATCCAAAAAATGGCAAGCCTAAAAACTCACATGCCTCATTCTGGAGAAGCAAATGTGAGAGAAGACAGGACACAGGGCCCCATCCCGAGAGTGGAGCTGAGAGGAGCACACGACTGGGCAGCTACAGAAAGTGGGAGCAAAACTTGTGGAAAGGAAAACACAAATAAAACCAGAAGGAAATAACTGAACTAGTGGACAGCACAGTGATGGCCTCAAGACTCTCTGTTTCCCTGAGGGAAGATGAAAAGCAGCAAGTCTCAGTATTGCTTGGGGTAAGATCACCAGGTGACATCCTGCTTGGAAAACTGGATATCCCAACAGGAAAAAAACATGTTGGGCTTTCATAAATTGCATTTCTGAATCCACTGCTCCTCTCTGCTGGCTCACCTGTGGATGCACATCTTCATTTCTACCACAGAGGCAGACCCTGCACAGCTGCACCCCTCAATACAGAGGCTCTGTAAGAAGCCCCAAGTCAGCGGCACATTGACAAGAGCCTTGGTGGAGACACTTACTCCGTGTAAGTCCCACACAGAACAGAAATATCACCTGCAGGAAAAACTTGGCTTTCATGGAGCACAGACCCCCCCAAAGTTCAATCATTCTGTTGGTAAAGAACACCTCTGCTGCCTTACAGCGTCCAACATGGTGTAATTATTTTTCAGCATGACACAGGCAAATGCGTCATAAACGTGCTGGCAACTGATGCAGGAATAAACAGAGCACCTATGCGTTTGGAATGAGCTGTACTGCAGGTACACCTTCTGCAAACAAAGGCTTCAACTTCAAATGCGTCCCACACCTAGAGCAGACCAGATTTTTAAAACAAAATTCACTGTCAGTTCTGTATACTGCATCAAAGAATCCATCCCCCATCTCTGAATTTCTTACGTGTTACAATTTATTCCCAGATGGCCTCTTCGGTAGAACTGCTCAGGAGACTTTAGCAAACACAAAATTCTCAAGAGCTCAAGCAACTGCAAAAAAAGAGATTTGATTGTGAGTACAGAGTGAGTAAAGAGTGGATCTTTAGAGACACTTCTGGCTTTTGATAAGGAGGAATGTTAGACTATTCTTTTGAATTAACAAGTGATCACAAATGTTATCAAGGAGTTTAAGCTGAATGACCTACATAAATAGAAATCACATATATGGCTTATGTGTCACAGTATGAGTGGATATCACTGTCAATATTAGCTTAGCAAGGTGCAAGGTTTTGATGGTTTGTACCAACTATTTCAGCAAGTTCTCAGCCACAGGAGGTTTGGGCTTAATGTTGGTTTCATTTTTCCCCTAGGAAATGCCAGTTTGTTGGATGTGGGGTTTTGCAGAAGAACCACTTTTTCCACGTTTTTTTCAGGGCTGTGATGGACCTGCTGAATGGGAAGGCAGGGAGAGAAAGGCTCTCCCTGGGAGCTCAAGGGAGAGGACAGAGAGCTGTGTTTCTGCTGGACTGGAACAAGCTGGACCATCTTTCTACAAAAGATTTGAAAATTGAGTTTAGGCAGCCACATTCAGCTATTCTTCATCATTATACTAAACCAAAAAAGACCCAAGTTTTCATTTTCAAATGCCAAAATCCTTCAGCATAGTACTAAAATTTTTCCCTGTATTCATGCCTTTTCCACCTTGTGTATTCTCCCATGGAAGTTAGAGATTCCTACAGACTCATGCTGGCCCCTGGGGTCCATTCGCAGCTGGATACTCTGGGCTTTGTACACTGGTTCTCAGCACATTTAGCTTCTCAGCCATATTGCTTTTTAGTATTAATTACATTGGGGGGTTTTGTATTTATTGGACTGTGCTGTGCTTTCTTTGCTCAGATAAAACTACCTCACAAACAATCAAAACTCCAACAATTAGAACTTGTTATTTTCCACTGGACAAACATTAATTGTCTCAGAGGCTTCCCAGCACACAGACAGACTGCTCATTTGAAGTAAAAAAAAAAGCTAGTTCTCTGTCTCTTTTTGTTGTTGTTTTTTTGTTTGTTTTTTATCTTGAAGAGTAGGATTCTTAAGATCTGAAGAGCCTGCTCTGGTTAACAAGTCAGCAGGGCCGGTAGATGTTTAGTGCAGGCAGATTAGAAAGACAGCTGAGAGGATGAATGTGAAGGGTGCTGTGGCGCAGAGACTGTAGTTTGCAATAGGCACTAGAGAGAAATATAATCAAATGTTTCCTTGCAGTTACTGATGAGGCTGCCAGTGTGACACCTTCTCTGTCACCTCACACTATCTGTCATGCTGGGAAACTCAATAATTACATTGCAGACACTTAGGAAGACACACTTGTCAAAAGAAATGATGGATACGAGGTGATTGCAAGTTAAGCAATGTTAAGATTGTCTCGTGAAGGAAACAAATCAAAACACAGTCACGTCTTTGGTGAAAAGATACTTGCATATTAAAATTTGAAAGGAAGAACTGACTGAGCAATTTTTTTTTTCCATGGGAAAGGAAATGGTTTCTGGAAAGCAAGTTCACATCTGCAGAACAGAAATTATTTTTCTGCTCCTAGAAGGATATTCTAAATTATCAGCTTGGGACAAGTAGGTCTGTTTTCCCAATGGGAAAGCCAAACGTTTGAGCTATCAAGAGTGTTTTTTCAAAAGCCATGCCCACAGAGGATTCTTAGCTGGACATATAAACTGACATGGAACGTGACCATTGCCAACTAAAAGCTAAAATATTTTGTAGACACCTCCCCCAGCAAAGTATCTCAAAAAGCAGCCACCACAACCACAGAGACATATCCAGGTGAGGAAGATGCCATCCCCTTGAAGTTCCTTCCACTGTCCTTGAGAATGTCTGGCAGGAGATGTTTTAACATTACCTCATGGGACAGGTAAAAGGCAGCAATTCCCAGTGGCCAGAAGCAGCAGAGCATGGAGAACACAGTGAGGCCAAGATGATCCCTTGGTGGCATCATCAGGAAGTTGTCTTCACTCTCAGTGTCACTCGAGTAATCGCTCTGGAACAGCAAAAAAGAGAAACGCAGGTGTGTTGGTTAGTGACATTATTGCTTTTCCTCTGCCATCAGCCAGTTCCCTGATCATTCACCCATTTCTCCTATTCCATCACAGTGGCCAGCAGGTCTCCTCTTCCTCACCCACTGTGTCAGACTCCATCACTGTTGCATGAGCTTGAAAGCAAGAAAAGAAAAATGTAAAGATATCACTGCAGGGAGCAGAAAAGGGTCCATGAAAGGAAAGGGCTCTCTAGTCAAATGAACCAGGGTGAATATTTCCTTACAAAAATAAAGGAGGAGAAGGGGAGGGAGAAAATCCACAGTGTTTGGACTGTGAAACCACCCCTTGAAAAATCCACAGTATTTGGGGTGAAACCACCCCTTGAAATGGTGCACTCACCTGAACAGGTGAGATATAAAATCAAAAAATACTTTTGATTTTCAGGGTTTTGGCTGAGTTGTGAGCTGACATAGCATTTGTGGAGACCACCTCTCTGATATTTCAAGTTTCCTTTTCTTTCACATAAAGATGAAATGGGAAAAGATTCCTCAAGTAAATCTGATCACGTGCTGAATCACAAATTATCAGTGATGCTGCCTCCCAAAGGCCAAGTTGACCTGCCTATGAGTTACCAAGGATTAGAGAATAATTCTAATCATAAAGTCCTGACTATGCAGACCAACTGTGAACCAGAAGGGTGAAAAAAAGTTTAAAATCACAGAAAGAAATCCAGCATCAAATGGTACCTTATGGATGCTGACAGCCTGGTCAGAGAGAAATTTTCAAGCAACAGACAGCAGCAAGGCCTGTGAGAAAGTTAAACAAACTTTCCCAGGCACTGCTCCGGGGAGCTGTGAGAAAGCTCAGTGAAAGAATTAATCTTTTGCACCTGGTGTTTTTCTCCAGACATGTTTACAAGATGTTTACAAAGAGGTGTTTTTCTGATTGTCCAATCATGTCTCTTTTCTCGTAACCGTCTATAAAAGAATATATTTGTCTAATAAAGACAGAGATTTGCCTTCTGATATGGAGGTGTGTCATTACTTTCCCCTGCCGTCCTGAATCTTGTAACAACAATACCTCTTAATTCTTCCAGCTAAACACTCCTTTCTCCATGCAAATCTTCCTTCCTAACATTCTCCCTTACAACAGGACACCTGATCCTGAGCTTACCAAGAAATCTTCTGTATTCAGAACTCCTCCTGACATTATGATAATTGATAATTTGGCTACCTAGCTCTCTGTCTTCACTTATTCCTGGATCTGCAAGAACTGCACCTTGACACTGAAGAGGTTCCCTTCCCGAAACCTTCCCTTCCCTAAATCTTCCCTTCCTGAAACCTTCCCTTCCCTTCCCTTCCCTTCCCTTCCCTTCCCGAAACCTTCCCTTCCCGAAACCTTCCCTTCCCTTCCCTTCCCTTCACTTCCCTTCCCTTCCCTTCCCTTCCCTTCCCTTCCCTTCCCTTCCCGAAACCTTCCCTTCCCTTCCCTTCCCTTCCCTTCCCTTCCCTTCCCTTCCCCCCCCCTCCCCCCCCCCTCCCCCCCCCCCCCCCCCCCCCCCCCCCCCCCCCCCCCCCCCCCCCCCTCCCCCCCCTCCCCTCCCCCCCCCTCCCCTGCCCTTCCCTTCCCTTCCCTTCCCTTCCCGAAACCTTCCCTGCCCGAAACCTTCCCTTCCCGAACCCTTCCCTTCCCTTCCCGAAACCTTCCCTTCCCTTCCCTTCCTGAAACCTTCCCTTCCCTTCCCTTCCCGAAACCTTCCCTTCCCGAAACCTTCCCTTCCCGAAACCTTCCCGAAACCTTCCCTTCCCTGGCACCATTTCCAGAGTTTGTTGAAGAAATCAAGCATTGGAAGGCAGAATGCCACAGGAAAACATCAACACAGGAAGAAAGAAGAGAAGCCAACTCCACTTGTAAGAAGCATTTAAGTTGCTGTTTCATCACAGCCTGTAAATGCCTGAGTAGATAATTTCTTATCAGAGGCAGCTTTTCTATTCTGTAGAAAAGCTGAAATGACTGAAAGAAGAATAGAGGAAGAGCAAACAAAAGGTGCAGATTTTTAACAGAGATGGTGATGAACACTTTTCTGCAGTTGTAATGGATTTTCTATTTTAAAAAGCCTTTTCTTAAATCAAGGCTGGCTACCCCTAAAAGCTATGTGCTTTACCTCAACCGAGACATTACAGTTGCTCTGCAGACAGCCTGCCGAGCACATTGGAGATGTCAGACAACAGGGTCTGCTCTGAACTACAACTGCCAGCAACCTCTGATGGATATTCAAGAAACAGCCCCTTTCCTTTTTTCCTTCAAAGCAACCAATTCAGCAACATGTCCACCCTGCATACAAAACTAACTCCTCACATGACCCTGTGGGATCTGCCTTCAAATCCAGATGGTCTAGGGGTCTGGTTTCACAAAGACCAACACAATGCTGCTCCAGGTTAATATGTGCTCTGTTTCCCTGCACACAATGACTGTTCTAGTAATGTAGTTAAACATGATGACCTGTTCTGACCAGCAGTCTGCATCCTTCTGCTCTCCTGCAAGTGTTTTGAGTTCACCTCTATGCAGCAGATGCTGAAGGCAGCAGCTGGATGGCGACTCTTCCACCAAGGGCCATAGTTTATCACTGCTCTGCCTCCACACACTCACTCATCCCTAAGCAGCACCTTGCTGATAACTTCTTAAGAGGTGATGTCTCTAAAGCCTCTTATTTATTTAATTTTGCCTATTTATTTCTTTTTACAGCTTTGAGTTTTGCAGCTGATTCCCTTTCAGTTTTAAAGGTATTTAAAAGATCCATAATCCCCTAACATTGACCTGCTGCAGCTCCTCTTGTTTCCCCAACTCCCAGTCTAAAAATTGCCCTGTCAGTCAGGCAGCCAGCCTTGCAGAATGGGCTCACAGAGGACTCTCCTTGCTTGGAAAACTTTTCACATGTAACTTTGCAACACCACAACGCAATGGGCAAACCCCCCTGGATGTAGCTGCCCAAGCCTATTCCTCCACCTTGAGCCCTGGACTTTAATCATCTCCCTTGTGATGTTTTCTAGACACCCACAGCCAGCTTGCCCTTAGCTCCTCAGGAACTGGCATCTAGCACATTGCCACTGGAAGGGGACCACTTCAGGCAGCAGTGAACGGATCCAAACTAAAACAAGCTGGGGCAAGTAGTGTGACCCTTCATGATTGTCCCCTTTTTGCTTCTGAGCTGACACAGCAGTCTTCAAAGACGTGTGCCAAATATCCACCCTGTAAAAATGACAGCATGCAGCTCACCCAGAGCTCCTGCCACTCACAGGCTGGATCCCAGAGACATCACTGCAGAACTTCAGACTGAAAATTCAGGGAAGTCATGATGAGAAAGGGAATTGCCATGCGCCCTGGCTACTATTAACAAGATTCATAAGAGGGCACTTGGACACTGCTGAAGGTGACTTCCCAGCCATGCTCCCTTCAGCTGGCTAATAAAGGTTAATATCCCTTGGCAGTGCTCAGTATCTCCAGACTTGAGTGGCTTCTCTTTAAAAGGAGAAAAATAAATAAAACGCAAAGTGTAATTACTCTTGTAATCTGTTAATAATGTGCCTTTGAATGAACTCAGAGTTATAAAGTGTGTCCTATGGGTAGGATGACTGCTGTGACTGCATACCTGAGTGCCACACCTCTTAGGAGCTCATACCTGGGCACCACCACACCTTTGACAGCACACCTGTGCTCTTCTGAGCATATGCCATGGTACATAACCACTGAAAATTACATTCCTATATTCTCAACACAGCCTTGGATGAGCTTGGGCAAGGTATTTATAGCACTGTTATCCTCCATTGCCAAGATGCAGAACAGAAAAAATACTGTACACCCAATTCAGAGGAGAGCTGTGATGGCCAGTGAATTCATCAGTAAAACCAGGCTGCAAGACCCTGTCTTTGCCCATGTTGCAGAGCTCTCTGAAAGGACAACTCTGCCATACTCAGCTCCACAAGGGGTGTTTAGACACGGTTTCTAGATACTTACAGACAGGGAAGGCTGAGCACACAGCCCAGTGCAGGACCACAGGCTAGAAGCATTGACACAAAGTGTGCATGATGTCACAGGGCTTGATGGGCATAAATCTCCTCAGGGACTTCTCTTCATGTTGTGGAAAGGACATGCCAGGAGGTGCTTGGGAATGTTGAGAAGCGTGTTTGGATGGAACAGGATTCAAATTCTATCTCTACAATTTCATGCTCAGGTCCAAAGGAAGAGTTTTCACAACAGAATCCAGCATTTTCAATTTTGTGGAAAAAAAGAATAAATGTATACCTTTAAAACACTACATTTCTTTTTTTCTTTCACTCCCAGAACATTCTATTTATTTTGCATTTACAGATTGTTTCATACAGTGCTGGGAAAAAGTAAGAGGGCTTTAAGAGAGAGCTCCAAGGTATTCATTTATGCAATGTATATGAATAATTTAATTTACTGCCATGAATAGCTTGGGTTTCTCTAAATAAGCAATCTACCAAGTGGCTAGGAGGGAAACTAGCAGGAGTATAATATGACAAATGCTATTTTTGGATAAAAGATGGCACATGAACTCTAACAGGAGGGTATTTCATCTTGTAACTCATTTCGTATTTCACTGCCGTCACATTTGACAAGTTGTCTATTAGTTGTGGCATAAAGAACTCATATTTATAAATTTTCCAATGATACCTAAATAGGGAATCATTTGATTTCAGGGATGGGCATGGAAGAGAGAAATTTAAAGCCCTGACAGAATGTACAGCCTTCTGTTTTCATGCCTGGTAATTGCTGGAGCAAAGCAGGGCTCTATATGCTAATGAGAGCTGTTTCTGAGATGTTTCTCCCTCCAGACAATTATGACTTTTTTAGGCAGACTGAACAATGCTCCACCAGGACCTGAGAAGCATTGCCAGTAAAAATCCCAACAAATAAGTCGGTCAAATGTTGCAGCAGGGTACCATCCATGATTGGGATGTCTCCTGCTCCTCTGCTGCATCTCCCATGCTTTTCAGAATCCCCAGGCTTGGGAAGGGAGGAAGGTGTCTCCAGCAACTTGTCCTAGACATGTTGAGCTGGATAGACCCATCCTGAGGAAGACGACAGCAGAGTAGCAAACCCTGCAGCTTGGCTTGGTCAGAACAAAACCAAATCAATCAATCAATTTTTTCAGAACCTTTCTCTGCTGCAATGTTTTCTGCCAGAGAACAGCAACCCTGCTGGTTATCAAGAGCCCAACTCTTTTCAAAAAGACAATCATGTCAGAAGCAGTCTGACCTGCAATAAGACTATTTTCTGCATGTGTCCCTCCTGAAAGTATTGCACTGAGGTGAGAGGAACACTACAAAGGGAGGAGATTTATTTTTTGGCATTTCTAAGAAATTAAATATCCATCCTGTAAAACCCTAGGCAGGCATTCTGGTATAAGGCAGGTAGTGCCAGGGGACATGGAGGAAGAGCAATGACTAACAACCCCACGGCTGGTGTGTCTTCCAGAAGGCATTTTACAGAGATGTTCAAGCTGGAACTCCATTTGCCTTGCACTGACATGTGGAGAACAGGAGGTAGCCCTCAGTTTTCAAGAGAAAAGAGCTCTTCTGCACAAAGCTCCCCTCTTTACCAATTATTTCCTAAAAGGGGCTGGTTTATAGTTTTCTCCCAGAAAGAAGTGCTGAAGCAGACATGAGCCGTGGTCTGCTTTGACACTCTGCAGCTTCCATGCCTTGATGAGCTGTGGCTTGACAGTCAACGTGACAGGATACACAGCAATGCCCTGTGCCACCCACAGTGACACACTCAAACCCTTTAGGACTCTCACAGTGGGGAAGAAAAATTTGCACTTGTGTCACCCTCTTCCTTCTAACTTCTGCTCCCAATCCTGGTACTCACTCTTTCCCATCCCATCTATTAGTAACCTAAAAAAGCATTTGCTTCTTGTCAGTAACTGGCAGGGGAAAAAGTTCTTTCTAGTGGGACACACTTGGGCTGTGTGATTCAGGTGCTGTTTTTGTGTAGTTAACAATTGGGCATGGTTCATGACCTACTCAGTGACTGCTTGTCCTTAAACAGTGTTCTTCCATTCCCAGAGTCTCCACACATGAATCTAGGTCTCTAATGAAGCTGTGCTCTAGCCAAGGCCAGGAGGCTGTCATGCATCTGGCCACACAGACACAGCCTCTGTCTACCAGCCTCTGTGAACCAGAAGTGCACAATATAGCAGACACTTTTTTTTCTAGTCTGGTGCTGTCAAATTCATCTATCCTCTCCTGAATGACCAGCTGCATCTGCAGAATTTGGATCTTCCTGGAATGGAAGCTACTTGCCATGCTGAGCTACTCATTGCTGAAAACAGCTGCCCAGCAGGTTGATCATTTGGGATCATGGAAAGGTTCACTGAAAAGAGTGAAAATTGCAGTGCTGCATAGGGCTGGTCAGGTAGCACAGCAGTGGAGACAGACCCTGGTCTCAAAGCAGAGGCTTCTAGCAAAGCAAGTGTTCCCATTTAACCAGGTCCTCACCCAAACCATGCACGGTTTTCTCCTCCCCTGCTCCTAGTGGAGCAGAAATTTGATGGAGAGGACAATCCATGGGTGGTGTGCACTTTGTGAAACTGTCTTCTTCTGAGCACCTTGTACACATAGGTCAAGATGGTTGTCCAAACACATGTGTTTGTTAGCACAGTGTCACCCCAAAGGGTCAAATGAGACAGGGAATCTGTGATTCCAGATTCAGGAACTGCCGTGTTTGACCTCAGGAGGTCTGAAACAGGTCAGAAAGAAGAAGGACCCAGGGAAAAGGATGCACGTATTGCCAGAGCATGTTACCAAAATTTACCGTCTCATTTCTCCCCTTAAGATCAGGAGAGAATGAAGTTCTACAGCTGGTTTTTAAGACATAAATGCTCTCTGTGAAAAGCTGATCAAAAAGTTCCTCCAGTACCACTTGGAAGAGGTTTTTTCCTTATGCTGCTCATTTTCCCAGCCTTTTTTTATCTCATTCTCCAAAAGTTGGCTTAAGAATGTCTTCTTGACTTGATGAGAGGGAGACTCTTTTTTTTGCTGCCTGAATGTCAGGCCAGATGTGTCAATAACACCACATATGCTGCATTGTATCACTACTGCATGAGAGAAACTGGGGCAAAAAGACAGCAACCAGGAATTTTGTTTTGATTAAGGAAATTATACTTCCCACAGTCAATTCTGAGATTCTGTGGAAGGCTGTGCTTTGAGCTAATACTCTCACATGCTTCAGAGAGAAGCTTTCTGTCTCCCTGTGGAGGCATTGAATACTGCATTAATGTCATGCACTGGGAAAAACACTTCCCTCTTCCCACCTTATCAATACAGAGAGAAAAGAGAATAAAAAGGAAGTCAGGTTCTTGCTGGATTTCCCCTGTGCTGATCACTGGGTGGGACACTGGTATTACAGGAGGTGAAAATAAGAGATTTTAGTGCTTGTTAGGTCTCGGTCCTAAACAAAAATCACAGCAACAGAGAAGCACGACCAGTGTCCCTGTCTCAGCTAGGACATTCATGTTTGAAGGCATGGCTTTGCTCTAGACAGCCAGAGGGTCTTTGCTAGGTTAAGAGTCTCTGACCAATGGCAGAGGAAGTTTTCAGATCACCAGCATTATGTTCACCCTTCCATTCCCACAAACACTGGAAAATACAAATCCCTGCCGCAGTTGGGTCTCTGGTTAAAATAAAAAAAAAAAGCATCATTTAAGAAAGAATGAAGCTGTTTTCCACAGTCTTCCCTGTCACTTTACAGTGAGCAATGAATGAGGCACAGGACTACAGAAGAATACATTGTATTTGGGTCTAAAAAGTGTTTCGCTCCATCAGAAAAAATATCATTTACTTCAGAGACATGGATTTACTGCAGCTTGAAACCCTTAGACTTCTGTTTCTGTGTTCACTCTGAGATGGAAATGTTTTGTGTCTGACCCAGTAATTTAAAACATTCTGCTCAAGTCAGGTGAAGGCAAGAGATGATGCTGGCCTGCTGAGTAAGATGGGTTTCATGCAGATAGACAGATGCTCCCAAACCCAATCTTACACAGCATTTAAGCACATGGGTCTTCTTCTTTTCTGACCAGCCCATTCAGATGCAGAAGGGAAATGCTGAACTCCACTAGGACCAGTAGGAATTTTGCCATTGGTATCCACAGATCTGGGACCTTATCCAACAAATAAAGATGAGCAATCATTCATTGTCCTAGTTGGAGGAGAAAGTGATACAGCTGACCCAATAAGCAGCTGATCCCCTTCTGTTCAGCTCTAGGGGGCTGTGCACTTAGTTTCAAACATGCCCTCCTCCTCCCAGCCTTCCCCACATATCCCAAGTGACATCTGACCTCTAGTTCCTGGAAATCCTCCTCTTCCTCCACCTCATAGGAGAGGGTGTGGATCTTGATGTCATCTGCAGAGAGGTCGATGAATTTGCTGTTGGGGTACTCCAGGCTGTCTTTGGTGGGCGAGCGCTCCTCAATGAAGGTCGTCTCACAGCACTCCGAGCCCAGGCTCTCGCCCCATGAGCGCAGCACATTCTCAGAGTAGAGGATGATGTTGGGCCTGTAGTGAGACTTCACTGTCTGCTGCAGCATGCTGGGGTCCAGGAGCTGCTGCACGGGGTCACTCCTGCCATTCTCCAGGCATCTCGGAGAGCACAGACTGCCCACTCTGTGGCTCTGGTACTGAGGGGTGGGGTACACAGAGACCAGACCATCTCGGCTCTCTGCCACCAAGTTCCTTGTGTTAATTAAACCATTCCTTTTTCCAGCCTCAGTGATCTTACTGTGCATCAGCACGCTGTTCTGCTCAACCAAGCCATCCATACTGGGAGGTGTCCGAGGCAGTGGGACTGGTGGCCTTTATTTTGCTGTGCCTTAGAGCTCACACTGGGTGAGTGGCTCCCATTTTCCTGATGAAGAAAGGAAACAGAGACCAAGATGAGGACAAAGGCAATGAATTCAGGGACTCAAGTCAGCTTGTCTTCCATACAGCCTCAAGAGAAAACAGAGCCCCATATATGTGCACACCCTGTGCACTTAGTTCTCCAAACTGCCCCCACTCAGAGAGGCAAAGAACACCTACTCCACATCCATGGGATGTAGAGAAGCAGATGAGGTGAAATGTCTTGGTAGTGATGGACCCCATCAAGGAATGGCTTTGGTGCCTGCTCCACCCTCCCACATGTACACAGCTGTCATCCTGGGGACAACATCCCTTTCCTCTAAACACTTTGATAAGAGATGGAAAAAAAAAAAAAACCAAAAAAGACCAAAACAACAAAAAAATCTCCTAAAAGAATCATTTTCAGTTCTCAGAAATCTGTAACTGCAAAAGATGGGCAGGTGCTGTGTTCACATGTTGGTGTCTGCAGCCACCCTTTGCTCTTGGCAAGTACTTTACTATCCTTTGAAAACCCATTTTTTCCAGCCCAAACACTTTCTCACCAGGGTCCTCGTTTTTCTCAGGTGCAGCCAAAGGAAAATGCCTTTTCAAATACTGATGTATTGGCCACAGCAACAGTAAATTCGGGGGTTTGTTTCTGGGCACGAGCATAAAAATCAGACATGCTACTGGCTTCAAAGTTCTTCATATTAGATCCTCTAAGGCCAAGTTATTAATGTAGGATTACCTGACCCCATTGTGCTGTCTGGAGGAAACCAAGAATGAAATACACAAACACATAAACACACGTAATTGTTTTACTCAATGCCCCCTTTCTATTTCCCTTTTATGTCAAACAGCCTCTAACAGAGCAATGTCTAGCAAAAGCCCAGTATTATTTCCTCTTAATTCTAGACTTCGAATACCTTCAGTCTCTCTTTTGGATGCAAGAGGTATTTAAACCACTGCTAAGAGCTGTTCTAACACTACCACTTAAGCAAGAAACTTGTTTAACATACAAGAGGGTTTGACCCAGAGTGCTGACATGTTTACATTCACAGCACTTGGTTTAACATGCAGAAGCCCCATTTTATTGTCTTGTCAAGTAGTCCAGTGCTTCTCTTAAGTGAACCAGCAGGGAAGCTACAGGAGAAAAAATTCAGCATGGTGGGGTCCCATGGAAGTTACATATGCAATCCAGGTAGCAGGAGCAACCTGCTGGGCCTCCAGCTACTTGACCACAAACCTTCCACTTCTTCCTCTCACCTTCCCCAAAGAAACTATATGAAAGTACACCCCCACAGGCAGAAGATGAGAAACACTCATCAACTAAAGAGTAAATTCTCAGACTTTACTCTGTGTCTCCTGAGCCAGTTTGGAAAATATGAGAGGCCCCCCTTATATGGACTTCAACCATCAGTCCCACTGAAGCCAGAGAGACTTCACCCAAAAACTGCAAACCCTCTTGCAAACATTCTTATCCCTGCCATCTGTCAAGCAAAATGAAATGGTCAGGAGGAACATGCCACAGAGGTAGCAGAAATTGGGTCAGAGAAAGACTCACAAATCAAACAAATGCCCTCCTGGAGAAATGTATGAAGAGGTCAACACTTTCTCACTGCATCAATGGCTGGAAAACTTGGGTCAGACCTTGCACCTCCCTATAGTCACATCATTTCAGCAAAGTCTGGCTTAAGTAGCACTCAGAAAAATGCCATTTTAGGGCAGTTTTATTGCATGCCTTGGAGCTGCATTGTTGCTCAGTCCTACCATGGATCTAAGCATCTATATGGCAGGTCCTCACCTTTTGTGCATTTAAATCAGTCTTGTAAACCAATACTGCAGACTCTGAGTGACACTTTCCCCTTGGTAATGGGCAAAAAGTGGGAAAAAACATCCAAAATGAGGCAAGGAAAAGACAGGGTGCATCCTTCCCTCACAGAGCTCCTCTGATAATAGGGATAGTCCATTGCTTAGGACATCCTCCCTGGAGTCCCACATAGCAATGAAGACAGCATGCCTCAGGGAAGATCAGCAGGGAGATGTGGATGGCAGCATGCAACCAAGGAAAATGGTTTAACCCCAGGTGCATTTTAATCTGTAGCTGGCTGCCTGCCTTACCAGAGCCTGACCCAATGTTCTTGGCCCTGCAAGAGTGTTGCTTAATGGGAATAGGTTGATGAGACTTAGGCCTTTTCAGTATAATAAATTAAGAGGGGGGAAAAAAAAAGAGAAAGAAGTAATTATATTAGTATTACTCCTGAAATGGAATCCCCCAGGTTGAGGTGGAGGTGTGACAGAGAGTGGCACATGGTCACGAGTGATGCTTAGGGGCAAAAGGCAGCTGTGCTTCTACAGTGGCTCAGAGCCTTTGTCCTGCCTGCAGGGACCCCTTGGACATGGATCCAGCCACTCCACTTTCACTAGGGGCTTTCATGGACATAGCCTGGGCCAGGCTCACACGCCTGTAACTCACAGGCATGTCCTCAAATTAAGATTGCTGGAGTTCCCAGGTTCCCTGCAGCCCAGAATCCCCAGATGGCAGTGCCAGAGTAGGTAACCTCTGACAGACCACCTGAGGAAACAGGAGGGTGCCTTCTCTGCAGGGAGCCAACACTCAAAGCATAAAAAAGCACTCATTATCTATCACCACAGTGAGGTTTCAGAATGATGTTGACAGGAAAATGAAATTCATCAGAGCTCTTGAAATAAGAAAGCTTTTCAGTCTGCTCCAAGATGCAGAGTTAGTTTTAATTGGTTGGATTCTGGTTTCTTCTCTCTTTGCATGGTTTTAATTGTCCCACAAATCACGCACTAGCACTGAGGCCAACCAGAAATAATTCTGCATTTTCACATTTGAGACTGCTACCAGAAGAAAAGCCAAGTTCAAGTTATTAGCAGATAGATATATATAATCAATATATCAACCTTCAATCTAATGTTTACCTCGGGGTTAGACATTTTTACCCCAGTCTACTACAAAACTGAGTCCATTAATTATTTTAACTTTCACTCTTTCCACCTTCTTGGATTCTCCCCTCCCCCTTGCTCATTTTTATGAAAAGCTGCAAGCAGTGCCAAGATCTTTAGTCTGCAATGCTGTGGTTTATTATCTATCACTTGTGTTACAGCAGAGCCCAGCTACAATGAGGAGCTGCACTGAGAGCCATGCTCTGCTGGGTGTTCTGCAGTCTCCTGCCATGATAGCAGTGCCTGACAAACTAATTAACAGAGGCTGTGAGACAGAGAAATGCTAGCTGTAGGGAGGGCAGGGAGAGAACAGCTAAATGCTGTGCCGCAGGCCCTAGCAGACAAAGAGCAGAAGCCAGCTCTGTTACTGCCCACCGTCCCAAAACTCCTTTACTCTCCTGGGACCTGGCAGGATGCTGTTTTCCTCCTCTCTCCACATGATTTTGCACAGCTTAAGGGCTCTTCAGCCTTCTAGAGACCCCTGCCAGGCACCCAATGTCCTACGTGAATGAACAGTTGGGAAACTCTGAATACAAACCCTCTGAATTCTGAACAAGACATAAAGTTGGAACATTGGGCTATGGCTAAAAATGGACTATGGCCCCAGCTGTCTCCTCACAGCAGACCAGAAGGACATTCATCCACACAGACCAAGCATCACTGGCCCGGCAGACTGGTTTATTGGCAAGAAAACTGGAAGATGAAGGCAAGTGAGGCTGAAGGCAGAGTCCCCATCTGCTCTCAAAGCCTGAGGCTGTACCGTCTGCCATTCTCTGCAGATCTGGCAGGTCATCAGCCAGGAAAAAAGGCTCAAAAACTCGTGTGCTTCTGCATGGGGGTACTGGATATCAGTGGAAATCTTTTCCCTGTGAAGACAGTCAAGCACAGGAAAAAGCTGCCCAAGGAGGTTTTGCAGTCTCCACCCTTGGAGGTTTTGAAGACCCAGCTGAATGAAGCCCTGAGGATTGTGGTGCGATCACAGAGTTGATCTCTCTTTGAGCATGAAATAGAACTGCAGACCTCCTGAGATTCCTTCAACTTGATTACTCCATGATTTGAATCCCTCTGATCCTTACAAATTCCCATCTGTTTATCATGCTCCCCAAAAGACAGGTACTGCTCCCAAATCCCTCAGTCATTCTAAATCACCAGAATGGCAAGGAGTGCAATAGTGACCCTTTGTGCCACCAGCAGAAGCTGATTTAGCCCCAGGAATATCAGATTCAACAAAATGCCCCTTGGTTTGAAGCTTGTTTCCCCTCTGTCAGCACAGAAAAAGAGAGGGGAGAAAGCTCTCTTGAAGAGCAGTCAAGCCCCACCTCTAGAAAGGAAGTTGCAGATTTCCTGGCATGAGCTCTCAGGTAAGAGGGAGTTTCTAAAACACAATGCAATAGGCTTCAACGTGGTTCAAGGCATTCCAGACATTTAGAAACAGCAACAACAAATACAGACCTTATGCATGAGAGAAATCACAGGCAATGTATGCATCTGAAGGGCTTATTACAAAGTGAAATATTTAACAAAATGAAGGAAAAAACCCCTTTCCCACTTGTATTTTTCTTCTTTGATTTAGCTGGGCTTATTAAAGTAGGTTTTGTTTTAAGGGAATGCTGTATTTCAGGAGCTGGAATCCCATATTTCAGCAGCTGGAATTCCTTTTACCCTATTAAGTAAACTACACGGAGTTTCGTAAGGCAGTGCAACTAACTCACACTGGGAAAACTAGAAATGCATGCATTAGTGATAGCTAAATGTTTCATTGCTAACAGTGGAATTAAAAAGACCTTCACGCTATTGTAGTATTACCAATATGCAGCAAATCTGCTGTGAGGTGTGATCTGTCCTCCTAAAAAGGGGGAACTTAGAGAATGGTGAAGTGCCCAAGGTCATGACAAGACAGAGCTGGAAATAAAATCCAAGTCTCTTGATTGCCTGTGCAGAGATGTATGTTAAAACAATTACCATCTGCATATCTGCCTGAATAATTAATTGCTTAATTCAGTATCAGAACTAAAGAATGGACTGGGGAAGAACAGAGGAATTATCTTGTGTTAACCTAATATATAATGATGTTATTCCTGCAACAAAGTATTTCCTTTTGAGCAGGTGGAAGCATGTTGCCTGAGCTAAAATGAAATCCACTGTTTCATTTATTTATTTTTAATTGAACAAGCTGGCCTTTAATTCATTATGCCTCAAGTTGCCGGCAAAAAAAAAAAAAAAGGTACATTCAAACTTTTCTAGCAATTCTCCTTCACGACTTAAATTTTTCAGCCTTAATTCTTAGTGGGGTTCAGTCTGAACAACTTTTTCCATTCACTGCACTTTCCAGATAATAAATAACTGGCCTGACTAACAGCATCTTGCTGTGGTGTAAATAACCCTGGCTGTTGTGGAAGGCACCAGTGTAAAAACACCTTGACACCAGCACCACTTCTGGCAATTACTCTGCAGAGTGAAAGCAGTCAGAAAGTCTGACTCTGTTTTCTCTGCTGTTTTCAAGAGGCTCCCCAGTACTGCAGACCAGGAGCATCATACAACCCTAAATGTATCCAGCACCACCTGTGAGCTCCCCACACCCATTTCAAACTGGGGAGACTGAGTCATGAGGAGCAATTCTTACTTTAAGAGCTTCCAAAAGAACCCTGAGAGTCTCTCCCATGAAAACCAACATCACAGCATCCCCTGACCCTCTAGATCTGCCTTCTGGCTGAATCCTGTCCCTCCCCTTGGACCTAAAATACCTGTTTAACTGTGTTTGGGACCAGGCTGGCCCACAGACAGGAACACCCAAATGGATCCAGGACTGGCCCTAGTAACTCACTCCAATCTCATTCCTGATGAGCACCCAAGCCCTCAGAGAGTCCTGTTCTTGCACACATCCTGCTCATCTGGCTCCACTTGCTTTCCCATACTGCATGCAGGAAGCAAAGCAGGACAAGACACTGCCTCACATTTGCTCTGCATGTAAACCTCCAGTGCTGTGCTCCAGGCTGGACTTGAGGTATTCCTGAAGCACAGATGGAAAATAAAGAGATGACAGAACAGGAAGACAGCGTGGTGGTGCAGACTTGCAAATTGCAAAATGGAAGTTTCTGTACCTCCTGCCCCAAGCAAAGCACTCCAGGGCTGTAAGTCACTTTACTAGGAAAACACTGTAAAATGACTCGAGTCAGTTCATCTGGGCAAGGATGATTAGAGTAAACAAATGCTTCTGGAGCCATAAAATCAGCTGTGCTCCATAAGACTTAGAAAAATTGCAGAGCCAGGATTATACCATGGGACAAAAGCTTTACAGAGTAAGTGATTTAGCCATGGTGAGAGTGGTAGCTGAAGGCAGACAGGGCAGGCAGGGGAAAATGAAGCAGTAGCATCAGTGGGGCATAGTTTGACCTTTACAGATGTTTCTTAACCCTGCACTCACCTCTCCCTGCAGAAACAAAAATTGAAATTAGTAATACGGATGTCTATTAAACTCGGGACATTGTCTGAACATGAAGGAAAAATCCTACCCTCTCTGTTCCCTGGGAGGAGAGGGGATATAGGACCCCAGGGACTTCTGTATGGGAGGCACAGGCTTTGGGCTGGGAGCATATCCGCATCACAACCTTTCCTCCATGATCTTGTGAGCCACATGCAGCTGGAAGAAAGGAGATTGTTCTGTTGCAAAGAGCATAAGGATAGGAGCTGGAATCTGGGTGGATGACATGGGGACACCACCTGCTGGGAGAGGACTGGATAAGTCATTGCATGTAGCGGGCAGCTGCTGTGGGAGATGTCCTGAAGCAGCACGCTGAGCACAGCTGTCCTGCAGGACCTGACACCAGGCCGGATGCCTTTCCTAGGTCCTTTCTCTAGAAGCTGAACTATTTGGTTATGCCCCATCCCTGGAAGTTTGCAGGTTGGATGGGCCCTGAGCAACCTGAGCTAGTGGAATGCATCCCTGTCCATAGCAGGGGGTTTGGAACTACATTATCTTAATATCCCTTGCAACCCAAACCGTTTCATGATTCTGTCCGTTAGCAAATACCATTTCAGAGTTCTTTGTTCTCCCTGGGGATTTTTAAGGTATCTGCGCAGTCAATCAAAGCACACAAACCCCATCAAAATTCTGCTAGAATTATGCCAACTTGGTGTGAACAGTCAGTTCATTCCTCTGGTGCCTTGGTGAAGCCTCAAAGCATAACGACAGAAATACAGCATGGATTTGGACAGCTATTGGTAAATGAGGGAACTTTGCACATTCAGGTTTTATAGAGACACACATACAAATACACATCCATAGGGATGCCAGGTAAAAAACTAGCACTGCTAAAGGCATGTATGGACTCACATCATTCACACACTGCACCACTGCTTCAAAATGCAATCTTCGCTTGTATAGTGAAAACAACCAGTTTGTCACTCTTCTGATTTCACAACACCAAATTCTGATTTTACAGCACAAAATTACAGAATCTTTTGATTCTTAGGTGCTACAGGTTAGACCAGCTCCACCTGAATCCTCAGGGTCACAGGCATCTACATCTGAAGAGGAGCGTTTTGCTGTGACCCCATTACTCAAGGTAGTTTCCAGCTTTTTGCCAGAAAAAAGGTACTCAGAAACAATTGACATGATAGCTGGAGGATGTGTATTCAGACAGTTACACACAGCCACTATCCATGTTTGTCAAAGCAAAGCCAATGACCACACAGAGTATTTTTCTCCTGTGCACACCTCTGCAGTTATTTTCCATTTTTCTCCCAATTGCACTGTACAAACCATAACCTGTAAAAATTTGAGTCTTCAAAGTGAAGACAACAAAATTTGGACTCTTAATAACCACATAGGTAATCTGCAATCTTAATAACCACATAGACAGTATTAAAAAAACTCTACTGGAAGCCTTTTACAATTGTCTGCAGATACTAATTTGCGAAAGAGAGAGAGAGAGAGAGAGAGAAAGAGAGAAAGAGAGAGAGAGAGAGAAAGAGAGAAAGAGAGAAAGAGAGAAAGAGAGA
>WAAE01021235.1:147926-168164 GCA_013400495.1 Nicator chloris
AGAAAGAAAGAAAGAAAGAAAGAAAGAAAGAAAGAAAGAAAGAAAGAAAGAAAGAAAGAAAGAAAGAAAGAAAGAAAGAAAGAAAGAAAGAAAGAAAGATCTTATCCAAACACGTTGCACATTTTCTCTAATACTGTCCTCAGAAGCAAAAGCATTTTAAATCCTGAGAGCATACTTCCTCAAGTTAAATGTGTTGTGGTGGTGCCTGTGTACGCCAGTACTGCATTACATCTGCATTTGTATAAGAGCCCTCCTCTATGTCTGAGATTTATTCCAGAGTGTGTGGCACCAGTGGTGTGAGACATCTGCCTGCTCGCTTAATGAGAGGAGACTTCATTTAATTCCTACAAATGAGTTTATCCTACACACACCCTGGCATGACCTATAGTTACCAAAACTACCAATACAATGTCACCTTGTCCATGAAAATCAGTTTTTGTCTTAGGAGAGAGGTAATTTGAAATTAATACAGACCATCTACTTGCAGCTACTTTAAAGATGACAGTTAATTAACTAAAATTAAAACTAAGTCATTTAAATACGTGAATGCAGGAAAGTGTATTCTCTGTTCTGACTGCCTTTTAGAATACATAAAAATCCCCCTCTACATGCCAGTCAATGCATCATCTTGAGTTTAAGACCATCAAAGCATATTTTAATTGTTGATAATCCTCTGTTTATACCAGATTAATATCTAATTAATTGTAATTTGAATATTTAATCTATCTGGAAAGTTTAGGGGGTTTTATTTTGGTTTATTTTTTTTCTTCTTTCTCTTTCATTACACACGGAGGCTACAGCTTCCCTCCAGTGATTTTGAAGGCACAGTTCAACAGATTGCTCTCTGGAGCAACTCCTGCCACTCCTGCTCCATGTTCTATCCGGGGTGCAGGGTTATACCCGACCACCACCACCAGTCCCACACAGACCGCAGGACACCTCTCCCCCTGCAGCACACGCCTGACCGGGGAGCGCTACCACTCCTGTTCCAGGAAGGCTTGTACTCCAGGAGTGTCAATTCCAGAAAGGTCTCAGCGCATTGCTAACCTCTTCCTCCTGAAGAACTGACCCCTTGCGGGATGCTTTAGTGATACCCGGATACCTCATCCAGAGGGATGTGGCAGGTACGGGGGACTTACCCAATGTCACCCCACTGCCACCGACAGCAGGAACCACTGCTGTCTCCTTGCCTCAACTATCCCTTTCTCCAACTTCGCTGTCGCTGCTTTCAAACTAAAGGATGGGAAGGAAAAGGAATTCAGTCTGGCGCCTCTCCGGAGCAGGATAGCGAAGGGAACGGGCAGCTGCGGCTGCCAGGAGCTCAGCATCTCCGCTGCCTGCCCTCGACTCCTGCTCTGCCCCCGCATACCCCTGCACAACCCCTCTCCCCCTTCCCTGGGCTGGCAGAGCGGACGGGAGCTGGGAGGAAAAGCTGTTCTGCCACAGTGCGCTAGATGGAATTCCTCACGAGGAAGAGCAGTGAAGGGAAAAGGAGAACCCCGCGCACACTCTTCCCTTCCAATGCTCCGAATCTCGCCGCGGCACTGGAAAAGTCGCCCCAGACCCCGCCGGGCAAGACCGGGCATAGTAATTTGGGCTCTCTGCCGGGCATCGGGGAAGCACCTCTGCGGGCAGCCCCGCCCAGCCCCCGCACTTCCCTGCGCTCCCCCCGGAGTCCCTCCGAAGCGGACGCTGTGGGAGCCGTGGTGCCCCCCGCCTCCGCTCAGTCTTCCGGAGGATGCTCCGGAGGATGCGGCGGAGCAGGTATTTGGTGCATCGCTGCCCGCAGGGGATCGGACAGGGTGGGCTGGGGGGTCACTCACCTCCCTGCAAGGTGACCCGCGCCGCGGTGCTCCCGCTGGCGCGGCCGGAGGGGCGGCTCAGCGTCCAGGCGCTCCGCCCGGCAGCATCCCCGAGGCGGGGGCGGCGGCGGGGACCGGGCCCGGGGCTGCGCAGCACCAGCGGAGACGGGGCTGCGCCGCCTGCACCGCCTCGGCGGCACTGTGGGCTAGGGAGGAGGAGGAGGAGGAAAAGGGGGAGGGAGGGAGAGAGAGAGAGAAAGGCAGGCAGAGAGAGAGAGGCAGGAGAACGAGCCCTGAATGGCAGCGCGGCCAACTTTCCTTCTGCAGCGCAGCATGAACAGCCTCCTGTCTCTCGGTGTCTAGCCCCCGCCCCGGGTGAGCATAGCAAAACCCTTCCCTCTCTGACCGCCTCCCCCGCCCCGCCCGCTCCTCTCGCCCCAGCCCGGCTGCTCCCACACCTTGCCCTGCGCGGCGGGACTCCGGGACTGCTCCATCAGCCGCAAGGGCACTGCCAGCACCACGGCACAGCTCCCCAAGCCGATGGGGAAGCTCCAGCAGGTCTGGCGAACTTTAAATGTTTGTGTTTTGTTTTTTAGCGTCATGACGACCGCACTGGGCTGCATCCGACGGCATTCAGGGGTGTTCCCCACTTTCCTAATAATCCTGCGTAATAGGGGTAAGCAGTGTTCATTCACTCCTCTTTCCATTCCCAACAGGCCTGCTAGCCAAGTCATTTGCCTAAAAGCTTCTCTGTCACCACTTCTTTCTAGATGCTTCAACATCCACGGCTTAAAATGCTGTTGGGAAATCACATGTCCCATTTAGATCGCTGGTTCCCTTTGCCTCTACAAGGGAAAGAGACACGAGGTCATAAAGCCCTGGTGCACTTTTGTTGCCTCTACCTCTCTGGATTACGGCTTTTTTCTGTCACTGCTTGCTTATCATTTGTTATTTATACTCCCAAAAGAGGGCATGCCAAGTCTTTGCTGAAGGAGAATGCTCAAGATTTAAAAAAAACGTTACCTAAATTGAGCCCATCTTAGGGTTTTTCTCCAGCCCTGTTTTCTGCTCTTCGACAAAATTTTTCTTGGTGTACCAAACTCATTTTGTGTTTAGTATATCCTAGTGATATTCACAGAAGATTTTTCTCTCCTTCTAAATACCTGGTCCCTTGCTCATTCCTGAGTTGATCTGGACTGCAGGGAGGTTTTGTGCCTTAGAGAAAAGTTTCTTCCTTCATGTAATAGGCACTGGGAGACAATTCATACATAATCAGCAGAAAGAAATAGCCCCAAATTATGATCACCCTGATTCTCCAGAATGTTTTTTCAGCTTTAGTTTCTTGAGAATAGAAGTCTCTAAATCACCATCATTATGCCTTTACCAAGTAGCACTTTTAGGCCGTTCCATTCTGCTTGCAGAGAGACATAACTTAAGGGGGGTGGCTTGCAAAGGTATTTCAGCTCCTACAGTGCAAATTCATCAGTCATCACTGCTACTGATTGGAGATACCACCTGGATGGATGGTGAATTCCTGCTGAAATACATTTTTTAGTGACCAAATGTATGTGTGAAACAAGGGGAAATCCAAACAAATTTGTTGGGATTTTTTTTTAAAGAAAAAATTTCATTTTTTCAGAATGGACTGGGGAAGGGATTTCTGGATCATCAAGTAAAATTTTGTTGCTTCCAGGCAGTTTGTTTCATTCTGACGCTTCCAAAATATGGGGTTTTTTCCATGATGTTATCAAAGTGAGATTCAGTGACATTAGGAAAGTAATAATTTCCCCTAACACTGTTCCTCTGCTTTTACCATTCTCCCTGAATCAAACTAAGCACATTCTTCCTTCAGTCTGGGAAGGAAGATGTACTTTATGTCCATAAGGAAATCCGGCCTCATTTGGTTTACTTGAATTTTGCAGCAGAACCAAGAAAATCTAAGTAGAGGAGCAATCACAATCCAACGACACGGGTTGTAACCATTGCTACAGACCAGGGTATACTTTGCCCTTTTTTCTAGTAAGCCTCTTCTCTTGCACAAAACCATCAAAGAATTTACCAATACAATAATTAACTCATAATTAACCAGTGTTAATTATGCCACTTTCCTATGTCACTACATTGTTGTTGTTGCGGCGTTGACAAACGACACTTAAACTCTAAACTTAAAAGACTAAAAACTCTAACTTTATTAATAAATGAACCCTTTTTTATAGGTTCTGACACAGCTGGACATGATTGGTCTATTGTTCACTACTCCATCACTATGATTGGCTAATTAGAAACAACACTTCTATGTAAACAAACAACAGGTGTAAAAGATACTTATATTCTTCATGACAATTTTTTTAGAGTAGGTTGTAAGAAAATCTTATCTGTTTTTACAAAGCTCACTACTGCTCTCAGCTGCTCCCAGGCTCATAAGCTAAAATTAAACTCACACTACATTTGCCATAAATTGTCCTACTCCTTTTGCTGGAAAGCTGATTTATGTGCCTGATTTGATTTTGATACTTGCAGCATACTGGTACCCTGCTGATTTTTGGAGAAAGGTCTTCAAATAGCAACAGAAAAGGGCTTGTGGTGGGGCAGGAGAACTGCAGCAGGCTCGTTTGTGATTTGGTGGTTTCTCTTCAGGTGCAGCAGCATCACCGAGTTCCTCTTCAATACCATGTTGTGCAATGCATCCTTAATGCATTGAGCCAGCACATTTCACAGCTTCTTGTGGGCGAGAAATTGGGGGCGTTCATGCTACATGTCTAGCGGTGGTAACTAGCCCTTTATTTTTGTTTCTAAATGTGCTTTCCTCCACAGCTGATGGAGATGCACCTCAGCAGGAAAGCTTCTGTGCAGGCAGAAGCACAAAGCACTGCACTGACAGGGAGCAACACAAAGAGATATTTGAAAGGGGCAAAGGTGGGGAGGAAGAAAGTCCACCGCCCTTGGTCTGATGGCTGTTGGAGTAGGGCAACCCGTGATGGCTTATGAGTGTCTATGGTCCAGTTTCTCTATGGTTCAGTTTCTGTCTGTGAGGAGCTAGTGATTTGGGAGCCATCAAGGCACAATGTCAAAAAAGAAATGCCACCTGGAAGCAGAATTGACTAGAGACGTACAAACAGCTTTCCTTACAAAATGGAGGTTTGTAGGAGTCAAGGAAGGGATCAGACTTTGCAGGCACATATCACTAAAGCTTCCGGGAAATCATTTCACCATGAGTGGCTTTGAGCAGGGCTGTTAAAGTGTTGCTGACCCAACAATTGGCCACTGCCTTCAGTGGAAGTACCCTAAAGAATGGCACAAGGCTGGGGAGTCACACACTCCTGATCTTTGCTCCACTGGATGCTCCGCACCACAATCTGGGAGAGTCCTTGGAAACAGAGCTGCTCTGAAAGCCTCAGGGCCAAACCACGTGGAAACCAGCACAGCATGAGAGGAGGAGAGAGTCCTGGTCTGGAAGCCACACATCCAATGCAGCAGGAACAGAGCTTTGTGGTAGCCAGGAGGATTTCAGGACAATCATTAACTGGTGCATCTGCTGATGTGCTAAAATGTTCGTGGGAGTGTCACGTTACACTGTGGTCCTCAGATGTCCAAAATCAGAATCTAGGACATGATGCATGCTCGGGACACCACGAGTAAGAAAGTGGAAAGGCAGTGCCTTGCAAGTGCATTGGTGGTCTGTAGGAAGAGCAGCAGCAGCACCTATCACCAGAGATGAAAGGAGAGAGAATGGACGAAGCGCTGCTCCCCCTGCCTGTTCTCAGTACAAGACTGGAGACCAGATTTTCACCACAGAGAAACTTCCTTTTTCTAGCAGAAGAACATGGCTTAAATCTTTCACTGCACTCCTCCTGCTAAATCTTCCTGTGGTGCACAGCTAGCAGAAGGAGATGGAGGGGATGGAAAGGTGATGGTTTTGGAGAAGGGCTGAGAGCCAGAATTTACAGTGGTAATGAACCACAATAAAATTAATAACCTTCAGGTCCACAATACCCAAAGAATTGCTCATCACTCAGAGGGCACAACTAGGCCCTAGGACCCTGTGCTACAAGTTGTGCGGGGCTTTTGTCTTGTGAGTTCTGTCAGTCAAAAATCCTGGCACCAGAATTCTTGGTATGGTCTGAACCATATGTAGCTTGATTATAATTCAGAGTCATGGAACAAAGCAATCAGGAAATTGCCAAAAATCTGTAATTTCTTCTTGCCAAAGGCAAAAGAATCTTTCCATGTAATTGGATCCAACCCCAAATGTGTAGCCAGGAGTGCTTTTAACTTTCTGAGAAAGAAATACTGGTTAGCTGGAATGCCTGAGCTGTATGGGTACTGAGGTTCATGTTGATTTGTTTGCTGGTAGTTCTGGAACCAGAATAAAAATGAGAGTTTGGATTAAGCCAAGCTGAGCACACTTTTTTCTTATTCTGTATTCACAAGGAAAAGATACAATTTTTTGGCTGAGTGAATGATGTAGCTTAGCTCAAGATCAAATGTTTCATTGTTTTGAACCCTTCTTTATAAACTGGATATGCATACTTACTTGCAACAGAGGAAAAATCTAAACACAATCACTGTCTGCCTAATTAAACCAGAAGTGGCGGCTAGATATCATCTGCCAGGAGGATGAAGGAGGTCTTTGCATCTGGTGCTAAATTAATTTGGACGGACCTGTTAGGAAAAGTGGGACAGCACTAACCTTTTATATATTCCAGTCTCTAGAAGGGGTTGTCTGTATCTCCTTTGCCTTTGACAAGTTGCTTGAATTCAGCCAAAGCAGCCCAGTTTCTGATATGTCCAGGAGCTGAGAGACTCAGAGGCTCAGAAAAAACCTGCACTGCTTTTATTTTGCCACCTCTGCCTTGCCTCACTGCATACAGCTCTCATGTTTGAACTTTTTGGGATTCTTCCAGGAAGCCTTACCACAAGTTCTGGCACCAATGTCTTCCTGTCCAAAATGTGGCTCTTTGACCAGTATGGGCACCTCCAAGGGAGAGGGAACTGTGTCATTTTTGTGCTGCCTTGCACTGGCCCTTGGAGGTAGACAGGAAAGGCACAGGTTAGTGCTAATTGAGATGTGGCCTTCTGTCAGACAGAAAACATGCCAAGGCTACCTTGTGACTATTTTATAAAGGAAGGAACCAGCCACTGGTGAAATATTTAGGTGCTACAGATGTTGAACCGAGCCAGCCAAATATCTGAGATGATCAAGTTCTTGGATGTGATTAAGGATCTCCTGAGTTATCTAGCATCTCACCTTAAATGCCTTTTCATCCACGGTGAAACTGCTTTGTTGAAATCAGACACTTCTTTGGAGATGAGTACCATGAAATTTGACCCATTATGGATTGCTCAGCCACCCAGTGTGTAGGGACCTGTGTATAAACATGGTAACAGACAGTACTTTCCCCAAAAGGTAGCCAGGACAGTAAAAGCAGCGGTTGGAGGCATCTAGTCCTGTAGGGGATCTCAGACTTGGATTTATATCTGGGCATTCTGATTGGTTAAATTAATTGCTAATGGGTAAAGTTAAATTAAATGGATTTCAGATAGTCACATTGAGTTAGTACGCCCCCTTAGAGAAAGATTATTGGGCATGTGGAGAAGCCCTGGATCATCCAGGCAATGCCAAGTACTCAACACAAGTCATCTGGGGGAGATACAAGACTCTGGGGCAGCGACTGGAAGCAGTAGGATGCTAAGCTGAGCCTTCTGTGTGTGATTCCCACCTTGGCAATTATGATTTAAGGAGAATGCCTGGCTCTTTTCTTGCTGCCTGCAGCCTACACAGTGTGGGTGAAGCCCCATAGCTTAGAAACCCCAACAGCAGCTGTGCACAAACGACATGATGGGTTCCAAATTCTCCACCACCCTTATAAAGAGGAGTTCAGATTTCCACTTCCAGTCTCCTGCTGCATCTCCCCTGCTAAGAACACAGTCCCACTGCTCCTCAGGATGCCTGACAAGAGCCTGCAGACCTGTTCAGGTATGGAGGCAGTGACAGGGCCTGGCCTTAGTGTTGTCTTCCTGGAGAGACCATGGAAAACCGCTGGGCAAAACAAGAGAAGCTCCTGAACCTGAGAGAGAACAAGAGAAGCTGATGAGAGTTACAGATAGCTCCATGAGAAACAGTCAGATTTCACAGGTCGGGAGGAGAAAGATACTAGACATGAAAATTTGTGGAAGCACTAAGGTGAGGAGACAGGCCAGAAGAATAGGACATCATGGCTTGTAAGTAGTATAGCCGAGGAGAAATGGCTTGAATATTCTTCCGTGGCCCCACAAAATTTCACTAGATCCACTAAAAGAATTAATCCATCTGGCTGAAAAATACCTAGCTGCCAGGAATGTTCGTTGAATTAACTGATTGAATTGCAGAGGGGAACATAAATTTTTCTTTCTTATTAATTTCCCTGTTCTTACCAGTCTTTTATATATGATGAGTGGGGGATTTTTTTCACATGGAGTAACTTCTTAAGAGAGAGAACAGGTTTTTCCCAAAGCAAATGTCCTAACAAATACCTGAAAGGTACTCTGGGGATTCTCTGCATGTCCTGTGTGATGCAGAAAGCCTAGGAGCTTGTGTTCCTAGTGCCTTAGCTCCCAAGATGGCATCCTGCTCTGACAATAGAGATGTTTTGAGGCAGGCATGCTCGTCTTGTCCTAACCTAGCCAGAATTTGCAGGCTCAGAGCACCAGGGCATGGGTTGGGATGTGTACACGAAAGTTCCTCAAGAAGTCTGGAGCCTCAAAGACCCTTATCATTCTAGGGAAAGAAAAATGTTTAAAAAAAGAGCATGATCTTGAAAAAAAGCAGGTTTTTTTGGTTTTTTTTTTTTTTAGACAGGGACATGTCAGGGCTCTGGTGTTCAAGAAAAATCTCCCAGCAGAAATCAGTCAAGACTTGTGCTTCCAAATTAATTGCATGCTTCTGTCCTTAGCATCCGGGCATGGAATCAAAACTGATGAGCCAACAAAATAGCACTGAGCTGCTCCTGAGCAGTCACCATCAATAACGAGAAATACTAGAAGTACTCTTTGAATTTCAAATCACAAGGGGCATCATTTAAAAGGGAACGCAGGAGGAGCAGAAATACCATGCACCAGACATTAATTGTCATGCCTGTGACAAAATATTCAGTGTTGTTGTTACTTAACATCATAAAATTTATTCCCAGATTATTAAAGTCATACCAGGGATGCAGTAATTAAACTGGCAGCCCATTTCCTCTGAACTGGAGGCCAGGCCTCCAGCTGGTGTAAATCAGAACAGCTACACTTCAGTGACTTGGTTTTACAACCAGTTGGGAAACAGAGCCATTTATTCTACAAGGGAGAGCTAAAAAAGAACTCAAACCCTTCATCACTCCATGTTGTCCCTTCTGCCCCAGAGTGAGGGTAAGCAAGCAGGGCTAAAGTCACTGCTCAGCTGGACCCACTCCCAGAATACAGTGCAAATAATCTGGAAACAGCTCCCAGGGGATTTAAGAAATTAAATTTGGAAGGTTAAATATTTAATAACATGCTAGTGGTTTCTTCCAAATGGGCACACCCTGTATCCTATTTCTTTTATACCCAAACCAGAAATACTCACAGATCTTTCATGGCAGAAATACTGTATTATGTGGGCAGGAAAAAAGCTGATTTAGAGTTCATCACCCTGTCCTCCCCTTTCAAGCCCTCTAGCTTTCTGCCTGCCTTCCTGGCCACATTCAGAGACGTTCCTTCAGTTTGACCCAAATTCTTGAGCTTCTGTGGCATCCCAAACTGCCAGAGGTACCAGACATACATCATCTTATTGTATGATTGCACAAAATGTGTACATGTTCAACAGCCATCTCTTCCAGATGAACTTTTTTGACCTTTTTCTGCGGTTTTGTTTTTTTTTTTGGTTTTTTTTTGTTTTGTTTTGTTTTTTTTTTTGTTTTTTTGTTTTGTTTNTTTTGTTTTTTTTTTTTTTTTTTTTTGTTTTTTTGTTTTGTTTTTTGTTTTGTTTTTTTGTTTTTTTTTGTTTGTTTTTGTTTGTTGTTGTTGGTGGTGGTGGTTTGGTTTTTTAATTTCTTAGGTAGGGTTTTATACTCTTCTTTAGTCAAGGCTGAGTTTTGCAGGCACCATCTGGACCTGAATTTTTCCATTAAAATTGCTTTTCAGCAGAAATTCTTTGAGGTTTTGGGAGAGTTTTGTGGGTTTTTTCCCTCTTTCTTTTTTTTTCAGCAGGTGTTTATTCTCATTGAGAACTTTGGCGACTTCCAAAATGAAAATTTAACCTTTCTCCACAATGTTTAGGTGTTGCAACTCCTCACTTTTCATTTTTGGGAAACTGCAGTGTTTAAGGGTGTGTTCTGTTTTGGGGCATATTTTTGGAAGAAATATCACAACTTTGATTAAGAACCTCTCCATATTTCACAGCTCTTTCCACATTCCACATGGGGCTATCCAATCAAAGATACCTTGGATGAATAACCCAATACTTTTGACGTCCAAATATCTATTTTTGGTGCTAGATCATTGCCAATATTTTTCTTCTTCTTTCTTCTGCTGACAAAATACCACTATGTTATACCAGTTTTTATGTGTGTCTTGGAAATTTTTCTTTGCTTGATTAGGACATTCTCTCTTTCACAATAACTTGTTTCCAGTTTAAATGCCTCCTACCTGCAAGCAATTAGTCTGCCAGCTTTTTCCACTTCTTGGAATCTACCAGTTCTGCAAATTATTGGGATCACTGGGACAGGAACCCTCCTCTCTCTTACATTTCTGTGTAACACAAGAGAGGCAGAGAGAATCTAAGCTTTGGTATTTACAGCAGTCACTGCTTCATAATTAATGAATTAAAATAATATTGAAAAAGTGTTTTTCCCCCCTTTTTTCAGTCTAAAAATTTCATTTTCTCCAGGGAAATAGAGAGCAGGGTCCCGAAGGGGAATTGCCTACTTATCACCAGGAGGAAAACTTACAGCAAGTTATGCTGAGCATATAAAATGCAGAAAGCAGTCCAGGCTGCTCAAAATAGTTGACAAGGCAGAGCTACTGGACCCGAATTGCTATGTCCAGCACAGTTCTGACCTCAGAGGTGGTTAGTCAAAGCTTTGTGTGATACTCCTGTCACCTCAAATTATTGGAATTTCCAGCTACAACATGCCTACAGAGAAGGCAAGGAAGGAGACATTTGCATTTTATGTAAAACAGCTTCAGCTGGGGTGAATTGGCATGGCTGATGTGATTAGACTGATATTCATTAGGTAAAATCCTAAGGATCCTATGGCCCGTGACCCTATCCTAACTCTACTTTTTGAAAAGTATAAAACATATGGACAGCTGGCTTCACACTTAACCAAAACCAGAAGTATGCCTATAAGCTCAGATTTTCATATGCCAGAAGACCTGGATGCAGACTGTAGATGCTGTGATTTCAGGTGGTTTAGTAAGGGTTTTTGTTTGGTCCATCTTTCTTCTCTGAACATATCTTCTCTCATCATTATCATTGCTTCATATTTTTGTGGACGAAGCTAAGGAATTTCAGTGGAATAATTCTCTGGGATGCACTGAAACCCTAAACCTCATTTTTAGGGCCAGTTAAACAGGTGGGATGAGAAAGTATTCAAGTATCTTGGAAAAATCCTGAGGAGATTGTTTTCTTTGATCCCTGAAATCTGAACCTTCAAAGAAAATGTTCACTGCAAAGCAAATTTAAAGAATGCTGAGGTGCTTTGATGGAGTGTGTGCCTTGGTCTTTCTCCTCCCATCACTGCTTTGCTGCTAGACAATGCTAGACAAAGAAGCCTTGGCTTTTTCGAACACAGATTTTCCAAGTGTCTCAAGTATCACCTGGTGTATTCTCCTAAAATCACTCCCCAGCACTCCTGTCCTGGGTAGCACACAATAATTCTCCCATTGAAAGATCATTAATTTCTCTAATTCTCTTGGACTTGGGGGTCTGCAGTTTGCTCCACAATGACCCTTTAACATAGTTTTGCTCCAAATGTAGTCCTTGGGGAAGACTGTTGTGTTCATCTCCAGCCTAATCCAGTTGGTCCTCTGGCATTTCAGTGTTAAAGCAAACTTCACCAAGGGAGGTAAGGTAATTTTCAACTGTATGTTTCAGTATTTCCAACTCTTGGCTGAAGTCAGAATTTCAAAGAATAATAGAATCACAGAATAGTTGGTCTCTGAATGGACCCATAAAGGCCATCTAGTCCAACCCTCTGCAGTAAGCAGCGACACCTTCCACTAGACCAGGTTGCTCAGAGCCCCATCCAACCTGACCTCAAAAGTTTTCAGGGATAGGGCATTTACTATCTCTCTGAGCAACCTGTTCCAGTGGTTCAGCACCCTCACTGTAAAAAATTTATTCCTTATACCTAATCAGAACCTCTCTTCTTTTAGGGCAGATTTCTTCAGAGCTTTATATTTCCTAAGGGAGAGTAAAAATCTCCTCAGTGACAGCACAGGCTTGACGTGTGCGGAGAGGCTTCAGAGGAGTCTCAGGTCCAACTGAGATGCTGTTGATGGACATCAGAGGTAAAGGCATTACTCCAGGAATTAATCTGGCTCCTGAGCAGACTGTAGGATGCTGGCACCAACTCACTCCAGGCCGGGAGATGGTTTCCACAGGGATACTGAGAGCTGTAGCTCCCAGCTGACCCTATATTTGGGCTCAGCAAGAAATGCATGGCCTCAGGGAAGCAGCAGCTAGAGCACTGTAACCATAGCACAGCAGTTTCTCAGAGGTACAGACTTGTCCTCCCTGCTGGGTGAAGTTGAGCTGAAAGCTGAGGTTGAGAGTTCAGTTGTTCCCTGGAGTCAGGACAGCCCTGGCCAAGAGCGGGAGGCTGTGCCAGGGCAGCTGCTTTCTCTTCCTTGCTCTTCCCACAGGTCCTGTGTCTGTCCCAGGATGGATGCTTAGCAGGGGCAAGTGGAAACACCCAGCTAAGTGCTAAGCATTTTATGTTGTTGCCTGATTGATTTTAAACTGTGCTTACTTTGCAACACCACTCAGGACTGGTTACATAAGGTTGGACGTGTTTGTTCCTAATGCAGTGCTGGGACTTGTAAGCCCCTGGTGTGCTGGTAACAGCTGAAGAGCCTGCATTTCAAACTGGAGCTGCAGCACTGCTTAGCTCACACTGCCAGCTCTGCCTTTCTCCCCCAGGGCCCATGGTGGGATGGCAGTGTCTCTGTCCCCGGCAGTGAGACACTGCAGTGCACAATGGCCAAGTCTCAACTGCTCAGCAGCCATCCTTCACCCCCAAGGCTGGCTTGAGCAAGGGACATCTGTGTGCCCATACTTGTGTTTGTGGCCTCTCAATGTCTCCTTGGGTGTTTCCCCACTTCAGGGAGTTGGTGCTCGCTTGCTTTTGAAATGGCAGGTACTTCACTTGACTAGGACTGGGTGAGAAAAAGCATTGCAGGGCTCCTC
Source organism: Nicator chloris (assembly GCA_013400495.1). Classification (NCBI taxonomy): domain Eukaryota; kingdom Metazoa; phylum Chordata; class Aves; order Passeriformes; family Pycnonotidae; genus Nicator; species Nicator chloris. The sequence goes on from WAAE01021235.1 coordinate 161,139, forward strand.
TTGGGATTGCAGAGACCTGCTGTTGCAGGAATCTTCAAAATCACCTTCACATGTGATGAGTGTTTCAAGCCTGTTTGTACTCAAAATTATGTTCAGTTGGGAAAAAAAGGCCAGGTGGAGGAAAAAACCTCCAAAGATCCCTTGTCAATACCACACAACTTCATTGTTTTAAGTTTTGTCTAATTATCTACAATAAGAGAGAAGGAGAGAGACAAAGTGTGCAACCCTGGTGAGATCAGCTGTTGTCTTGCCAGATTTTCAGAAAGACCCTCTGAGAGCCTCAGAAAAGAGAAAGGATGGCATAGCAAACACGGCTGAGCTGCAAAACAGCAGCTTTGATGTGTGATGGGGAAAGCTTATTTTGGGGGGGAAAACAATGTACTACTTCTTGCACTTTTTCACAGTCTATTCAAAAGGTGAAGGACCAACCATTACAGCCAGCAGCATGGGCCAGCATCTCACCTGCAAAGGATGACAGAATTTGTCAATCAGCCCTCAGGGTACAGCTGCTTGCTCTTCCCAGCATTCTGACAGGAGAAGTGCCCTGGCAAGACAGAGATGTTGGCAGCTCTCAGCCCTTTGCACAGCTGCAAGGAGGAAACAACAGAGCTTGTCCAGCCCCTGCAGCAGTCTACAGCACCCTCTGTGCATTTCTTTTAAGTTTCTAGTCATAGCCCCATTAGAGCTATGGAGAAACCTGGAGCTGCTGCAGGCAGGGGAAGTTTTGCTCTTGACCTGCACATCTGCTGTTTGTCATTACACTGGTCTGCTTGCATCCTGGGAAGAAAAGCTCCGAAAAAAACAATTGTTTCCTGCTGGTGACACGAGATGCCATTAATTTGTGCCGTGTTGGAGTTTGAAGCTGTCTGGAACACTGTAAATTTGTAATTGGCTGTTATCTCTAAGAGGAACCTGACTGGGCAGCTGCAATCTGATGGCACTACCTAAAGGGAGACAAGGAAGGGCCAACTCTTTCTTTTGGTGAGAGAGCTTCAACTGTTTAGAAGATGATAAGGAGCATGGGGGCGCTTCTTAAACTTTTCTCAATAGTTAATTTCAGTAATTGAGACTGGTGCTAGCTGCTTGCTTAAGCAGACCATCAATCTCAGCTCTGTATGCCACCAAATTACTGGCAAAATGGGAGAAGATGGGCTGGAATAATAAATCTCCCCTAATCATTACATTCAGGGTTATCTTCATGGGACTGCTATTATAAATCTGGTTATAAAGAATAAACTAAATAAGGAGCTGTCCTAGGTTACAGTGTAAGATGTATCCAAAAGTATGTATTCTGTTACCATCTTCATAAGCTGTTGGAAGCGGTGGGACAGTGTTCCCCATCCCCTCCATGACTCATCCCTGATAAGCTCCTGGGGCTATTTTTCTGTTAATGGGCCAGCCATTGACACCAGGTGCAGCAGAGCCATCCTCCCTCCAGGGGGACATCTTCTGTTAATGGGCCATCACCGCATGGCTGATAAGATTACATCCCATTGTGAGATACTCCGCCCAGAGGGAGGAACCAAGCATTTCATCCTGAATATAAGCTGAGGTTTGGAACACCAGAGCCAGCCTTAGCCACTGGATTTCCAGAGGACAAGAGCTACCTACCAGACCTTTACTACAGGATCACTGCTTCAACAAGACTACTTCATCTGGACTGCTACTACCACCCTAATTAACAGGGTGTTGGGTTTGTATTCTGACTCTGTCAGTGGTCCTTTGTACTATTGCATTTATCTTTTTATTTTGTTTTTACTTGTTTTGTTGTTTGTTTCTTTTTTTTGCTCTATTAAATTGTACTTCTGACTTGGAGTGTCTCACTAGTTTTGCTTTCAAACCAGCACAGGAGCATTGGGGGAAGTCTTATCCATGTCAAGAAGTATTTTCTGAGTTGTCTCAGTGTGCAGAGAAAGGCTGGGCTAAATGTATCTGTTGGAACATTTCAGTAGGCAGAAAAGTCATTTTTTGACAAGATGAAAATTTCCCACCCCATTTGTGTTCCTTTTTTGTTTTTACTTGATATGCTGCATTTAGCAATTCAGATTTTCAGTCAATTTATTTCCAAATAATTTTTTTTAATATTCATGTCTTTGGGCAGCTCAGTCTTTCAGCTCTCTTGGTCCCTAGCTCATGGCTGAGGATCAAGGGATAGCAGAGTCTTAAGCACTTCTCTGGGAGGTGATTAACCCCATGCGAAAAAAAAAAAAAAAAAAAATATTGCTTAAAAGCAAGAGGGACCCCAGCATAAAACAAATTAATATTTAAACATCTGAGTTGTACTGACTGGATGATCAGGTGATGTCTTCTGCTCTGCAGGGGCCACATTAGAGACCTGGCCATGTCCATCTCTATGTGGTAGTCCAGTGAACAGAACCCAAGATGTCTCTTTGGGCCCTGCAGGCATGGGGATGGCAAATGCTGTGAGCCCAAAACTTACTCTGAATTATCTTCCAGGTGCAGCAAGGTGGGTTTGGCTTGGGTCCCTCAGTACCAGCCTAGGAAGGTTCTTCGAGCTCTTTTTCCAACTCCTGGTCCTCCTACCCTCTGGAGTGACTTGGAGGAGAAATGAGGGAAAGCTATTGCTTCATAAAGCTGTTCCCTTCACATCAAGTTTTTTTAGACGTACACTGTTGGATTTTTGTATTAAGGGGGTTTGAAAAGCTATTCACACAAAAGAAAGAATCTGGAATAAAAACATCTCCAAGAAATGCATTTTGCATGATTTCCACTACGACAGCAGAGTTTGTACTTAGCTGCAGGACCTGGCTGGCATTGCCTCCACCAGCATCTGCCCCAGGAACATGCCTGGAGCAAGAGCTGCTGACAGACAGAAGTGGCCAGGAGAGCTGGAGAGGGTGCTGTGACTGCAGAGCTGCTGGGTGGGGCTGATGAGAGTCACCTCATAGAGGGGTCAAATAGATAAATATTCAAATTTGATTAATATTCTATTTGATACTAAATCAAATAGATGAGTTATTTCCATTGAGTATTAAGAGGCAACTTTTTAATTTTTTTTCATACTTCAGGCAATAAATATGCCAAGAAAAGTAGACTGATTGGATGAATTGGACTCATCCCAGAGGAATGGAAGGGGCAAAAGAGGTTTGCTGTATTGTGGGGTGGAAGTAGTAAACACAAGGGCAAGTGGGGTATGTGAGAGAAAAATCAACAGAACATCATAAAGTAATGTTCCTGGGAGGATTTTGGGTAACAGGGAGTTTTACTTGGTCTACATTTTTTTGGAAAGATAATAAACAAGGTCCCTTTACAAAGATCCCTCATAAAATCAAAAAATATTTTGATTCCCTAGCAAAAAATTCTAGACACTTCCTCCTATCATGGCTTTGACCTATTCCCAAGCAGCAACACGAGGGATGAAAAGAGAATTTAGTGGGGCCAGGGCAGTGCCATCTACCTTCCAGGCATGGCCCCTGCTTATTTATTGCCCTCTTACGTTTATGAACATCTTTGCATCTGCTAAAATTGTTCAGATTTGCCCATTTTTTCTTACAATCTTGTGCACCCCATGGGACAGGTTCTTCAAAAGGCAAAGGAAAGACCAGGGGTAAGCAACATCCTGCCTGTTATCGAAACCTTCCTTTTGTGTGGGATTCTTGTATGCACCTCCTGAACATTGTGGAATTAAACATCTCATCTTATAGGTTGGCTTTAATTTTCATTTAATATACTTGTGATCCTACAGCTTCTCTTTTATTTCCAGTGCAGTGTGTCCTGAATACATCAGTTTTATTAGTATGGCCTGCTCACATAATCCCACAGTCTGCTGATCATCTTTGTCCTAAAGAATTTCACTTTCACAGCCTGCTTATTGTAGTACCAATAAAAAACCCTCTTCATCCTTTCTTTGAGAAAGGATATTTTGTTTTCCACCTTCTTTTTAAGAATTAAAGAAAAAAAAAAGAGAGAAAAGGGGAAAAAAATACAAATTTGCCTTTTGACATTCTCTTTTTCCAACAGTTCTATCACTGTGTGCCGCATCTGTTGTCTTTCTAATGTATCCCTGCAGCAGGATTATGCTTCTTCACCAAAGTTTTGGCTTGTCAGTTCCCCACTGACTGGTTTATACAGTTATCATTAAACGTTCTTGTGATATCCAAACCTTGTTGTTTTTTTCTCTTCATCTTTGCCAGCACTCTGTAACCTGCTCTCAACTCGGGACATGGCCATTAACATACAGAGCACAGCAGCTGCGCTTGTTCTTCTCATTATTACCATAATGGTTCAGGCCAGAGGAGAGAAGCAGTTTGAGGCACTGTGCAAATAACAGACAAACCCTGACAAAAAGAGAAAGCTCTAGTGTTGTTCAAAATAATCGTGAAATCATTCCTGTGAGTATGCCTACTCTTCCTTTAAAATACTCATTTCTAGCCATTGGAAAGCTACTATTAAACACAGTGTGTTATCCTTCTTGTTTTTTGACACGGTGTCTTGGGTACAGAGACAAGGGAGTGACGTTTTTAGCCCTGTCTATTCTATACCATGCTCTCTCTTCAGGAAGTGTTTTTATTTGTTTGGTGGTGAATACCCACCTTTTGTGGGTAAAAATCTCTCTTCTGTACACTCTTTTATAGATATTGTTGTGGTTATCGTGATTTTTCAGTAAATTTGGGTTCCAACCTATAATTTCTCCCAGTGTTCCTCCATTATTGGAAGAGGTAGGGGGAAAGGGGAGCAGCCTTGAGAGGATTTAGTTTCTCAGCTGGGTTTTAAACCAACCCACAGAGCTGACTGTTGTGCACTATTCCTTCCTCACCACCTCACTTTCCAGCTACTTTTAGTAATGGCATTGGAGCCATGGCAGGTGAATCCCCACAACATTTCCCTTGCAGAGTTTCCTTTCTCCTTAATTCATTTGGGAGATTGTTCATATTGAGTCATTTCATAGAAATTTGCATCGATCACTGTGGCACAGAGGAGGAAGATTTGGGGCTTTGGATGGTAGTGTTACATTGGCAGCCAGGACAGACCTACAGGATCAGTAATAAATAGGAGGGAACACAGCAGGTGGGTGGAACCAGACGCTCTTTAAGGTCCCTTCCAGCCCAGACCATATTTACAATGATTCTCTGATTTCTCAGTGTGGGAGCTGGAGGACAGAAGTGGAGGTGAGACGTCACTGGCTCTCAGAGGTGCAGACACCAGAGCAGGATCTCTTGGTCTTGGACAGCAGGAATTTGCTCCCTCCATGCTTCCTCACATCCCTGTTTCATCCTCCTTCTGCAACACATCAGCCACCTACAGAGCAGGCCGAAAAAGTCTTAAGACTCTTTTCCACCCTAAACAATCCTGTGATTCTGTGATTGTATCGTAATGGACATTCAGAAAGGTCCCCAGTCTCTCCTTTCCCCTGGTAATAATTCTGGGAAGTTACTGCATTAAAACTGCTTGAGTTTATTGTCTTGCAATACAATGGAAGAAAGGGAGGGACACCATGGTGAGGGAACTTCAGGATGTGGAATTTTCAAAAAACTGGGCTCTGTCCATGGTTCAGGAGGTATTCTCTGGCCAAGGCAGCACTCCTCACATCTTTAGGATGACAATAGTATTTCTGGCTGGTAGTGGAACCCTTAATTAATTGATCAGTATATGGAAGACACTATATTAATGCAAAGTTATAGTCCACAGAAAATAAAGAAAAGCTAAAAATAGGATAGTACATTTTGACAGCTTTTGTTATTTTCTTTTCATGTTCAGTTCTTTTGAGTCTGTCTTTTTTCTTGTTAGGAAAGCTTAATTGCCATTTTCACTTTAATTTCATTACCGGGGCCAGGTTTTGGTGCTCTGTAGGCAGCCACTAATTGTTCAGTCCCCACATGAGATGAAGGCTTCTTCATGCAAGGAGCCCTGCAGCTATGGATGGAACAGACCCTGCTCTGGGTGGAGGCAGGGAATTAGAAAACTTTTCATGGCAAAGCAGAGCTCTAGGATCCCAACCATAAAGAAAGGCTAAGGCATTCTGAGGTAGCTTCCCCTGCATTTTAATGCTATCAATTTGGACCGAAGCTCTTCAGCTGCTTTGGTTTTCTATTGAAGTAATCCTGAGGTTGAAGAAGTGTCCTTAGGTCTGTGACCCCAAGCTGCTGGATGCCCATTTCCATAAGTTCACATTCGTGTGCCTAGCAGAGAGGATGTATGGAGGCAGGGAAGAAGCTGACTAAGGAAATTCAACCTCCGAGTACTCCTCAATGGAGCACAAGAATGACCAGCTGTAGAGGGTAAGCAGAAAACATCAAGCTCTCCATCCTGTCTCCCTTTTTTTTTTTTTTAAGTATATAAATGTTATATAAAATTATATCTAAATGAATTTTGTATAGTTAATATCAAAAACGTACAAATAAATCAAATAATATTTTTATAATGTTATATGAACTTTACATACAAAATTTCTGAACGTCTGTGAAGGTTTCAGTGGCAGAGGAGGTATTTGGGGAACAGAACTGGAGGAGGAGACAGCAAAATAATGAACGAGAGGAAGAGGAGGAACTGAAACAGGAGCAGGAAGAGCAGAAGGGCTACCCCTTCCTCGTGCCATCCTGTTTTCCATGTTCCTTCTCAACTGATAGGCTCCAAGTGTGGGGCATACCTGGTACCTTGCTAACACTGCCTCTATCACTAGCAGATTTAGAAGGTAACTGGCTTGAAATTGATGAGGCTGAACATGTGGCTTGGCTCCCCTCTTCTGGCTGGGAAGGTAAGTCCAGCCTGATGGGTGGAGTTACCTGTTAAATCTAAATAAGTAAAGCTGGGAGGGAAGCTCAAGCTCTGTTCGCTAGATACCGGCATTAACACTTCCCCTTATCATGACCCATATTCCCAAGCAGCAGTATGAGGGATGAAAAGAGAATTTAGTGGGGCCAGGGCAGTGCCATTTACCCTTTGGGCATGCCCCCTGCTTATTTACACAGTGCTAGGGGCTGCCAGGAGCATAAAGAAGGTGAGAGTCAGAAGACAGCCTTTACTTCAGCATTTGAGACAATCTCTCCTGTAATGAACAGGGCCGAA
>WAAE01021237.1:0-60377 GCA_013400495.1 Nicator chloris
GTAACACTGAAAAGGTTAGTAATGTTCTGCCAGAGTTTTCATCCACAAAGAGCCCTGGTCTGACTTGTCTTTCATTTTAGAACAAGATAATTTAACTAAGTGAAAAAGTAACAAATAGTTACTAAAATAATAGTTACCACAAAAAGACTAACTGCTATTCTTATCAGCCTCTTTGCATATTCATATCACCTACCATTGTATCTTTACAGTCTCTATATTGCAAGACCCTTCAGTAGATCTTCATAGGCAGCAGTCATTTTCAGCATGTTGAATAATTTTATACTGTCATCAGATTTTGTCACCTCTTCATTCATGTCATCTTCCTAATCACTGATAAAAATTTTGAGTGACACTGACCAGGATGTGACTGATCATGCTCAGTCTTTCTTCCTCTTTTGAAAACAATCCATCTCTCTTTGTTGTTTTCTGTGTTTTATACTGTTATTATTAATTCATGAGAGCACCTTCCTGTTTTCATTTTCTGGCTATTTCTTTAGGACCCTCTACTGACAAGCCTTGCCAAAGCCTTTTCAAAACTCATGTATATTAGATCTTCTTTCATACAGATCCTCTTTTTTTGTTTCATCTCTTGAGCCTTTCAAAACTTAAGAGACAGTGTAAGTGTACCTCCTTCTACAAAACTTCTGATCATTATATTAATATTTATTTGTGTGTCCTTCCATTCTATATTTTTCTATTATTTTTGCCAGTCTGACAGATACCTTTCTTTATAATGTGTGAGGTTTTTTGACCATTCTTAGATTCATTTTAACTAAGTTACTGTCATTTTTATATTTGCCTGAAACTGAGGTTCTTTTGACTAGAGGTAATATACTGCCATCCATTGCAAGCCAGCAATTCTCTCTGCAACTCCCTACAAACCTGTGAGCAAAGATCATCTCATTCAAGTTTTTGTCAATTTATTCTACAATATATTTCATGCCTCTGTTTTGAGTGAATTCTTCAAACTCCTATCCCACTACAGATTATAACCACTTTAGGAATATTGCTAAGTTTTTGTATAACAAACACTGATACAGACAATTCATGACTTTTTCTCCTTGAGTAATCCTTCTATGCTTATGCCAGCTCTCAGCCCCATGGATTCTCTGGCAGACTTCCTGCTTCCGATAATTTTTTTTAAGTTGTCTTTTTATGGCTAGTTTAAATGCTTTTAGCAATTTTCTGATCAAAATCTTTTTTGGCTTGCCTTGCTGTGAATTAACTTTTAACTTCCCAGAGTTTGTATCTCTTTGTACTTTCCTCGTTTGAGCAGAGTTTTGGAGACATCATCATCTTACTTTCAAGAGTTTCCTTCTTTCTCTTCCTTTAGCATGGCCTTTTTTTCTTTTTTTGAGATCCTCTTCAGGTCCTTTCTGAGTTATGATACGCTTACTCTGAACCTAAAACATTGATTTGCAATGCACATTAACTGACACAAAAAATTAGTCTGAGCCTTCAAACGGTGTCCATGCTGTCTGTAATATTTTTATACTTTTAGCCACTTTCTAGTTAATCATCTGATAACTTTTGTGTAGTTTTACTAGAACGTGTGTTTTAGTGTTGGGGTTTTTTTTGCTTGCCAGGATATCAAATCAGATGACACTGTTACAGGTGACTGATTATTCTGTCTTAAACCAGGCACTGTAGATTGTCCAAGATTACATCAGGAACTCTTTTTCTACAGGCAGGACCATGTGCTCTAAGGGGGACATCCAATGGTGTTTAAACACTCTAAAACAACATGTCATGGTTACAAACACTTGACTTTACTCAGGTTTTCTTTGCCTCAGACTGCTGAAATGTCTCCTAGCCACATGGGGGAAAATCTCATACACCTTCTGGGAAATCAGCTCATCTGAGTGCCTCTCTGAAGAGCTCTACAGCACTGCCTGCAGCGTGCAGAATAGGAGGAACAGAGGTCTGTGTGCATCTGCAGGCAAGAAGTCTTCTTGGCATGTGGGACAGCCTGCACAACTGGAATCCGTCAGATAACTGGAAGAAATCTCAGGTTTTCAGACCCTGATTTCTGCTGAAGGGCGATAGAGTTTGAAAAACCATCCAGGATGGCGTTAAGGACAACATCCCAACACAGCTGAACTGGAAGCCAAAAACTGATGGTACTCTTCTGGACCTCATACTTAGAAAAAGCCAGTCAGGGATGTAAAGATCAGGAGCAGCCTTGACTGTAATGACCATGAGGTGGCAGAGCTCAGGTTCCTGAGGAAACAAGACAAAAAGCAGCCGGATCACAACCCTGGTTCACAGATGTGCTTGGAACAATTTCATAGAATACAGCTCTGGAGAGAAGACGGGTCAAGCAAAGCTGGTTGATTCTCCTCCAAGCTCAAAAATGGACCAGCTCAATGAGCAGAATATCAAGCAAATGTGGCAGGAGATGAGCGTGAATGAAAAAGCAGCTCTTCACTAAATTCTAACATAAACAGGATAAACACAGGAGCTGTAAAAACAACAGGGGAAAGGGAGCAAGAAGGGCTTCTGCTGGTACCTAAGCAGAAAAAGGAAAATGAGGGAATATGTGTGCCTGGTTCCAAATGGGGCAGCAGCCCCATTTGTTGTCAGCAACGAAAGACACAGAAAAGCCTGAGGTTCTCAATGTTTTTCTTGCCTCAGTCTTTCCTAGCAACACTGGCCTTTAGGAATGAATCCCAGGCTCCTGAGACCAGTGAGAACATCTGAAGCAAAGAAAAGTCACCCTTGCTAGAGGAAAATTAAGTTCAGGAACTCTTGAAACACGCACACCAATGGCATCTGATGAATACACCCAGGAATGACAAGAGAGCTGCTCAGTGTCATTGCGAGGCCACACTATTTTTCAAAGGTGCCCATGCCACCTCTGTCCTTGGTGTTTTTAAGCACTCACCAGGACAAAGCCCTGAGCAATGCAGTCTGACACTAGAGGTGCCTCTACCTTGGCATAGAGACCTTCCAAACCCCCTTCCCATCTGGATGGCTCCATGATAAGTAGCATCTCACGGTCGCTGGCTCTCTGCAGTCACTGGCTCCACTGGTTGCATGGGCTGTCCTTCACACTGCTACCACACTTTTCTTTGCCTGTTTAGGTGTAAAATTTCCACACACAGAAGTCCCATGGTACATCATCTAATTTTATTTATACTGTCTGATACTTTCTGTAATGTTGTGGGCATCAGCCCAGCAGGGGCACAGGGCAGGCCAAGTCTCACTCCTGACAGGCCAGATTGTGGCTTCCAGCCCTGGGAGACATTTGTTTAACTTAGGGTGAGCTAGAAGAATCTTCCCAGGAGCCTTTGCAGTTATTATGTTAATGAACTCAAGTTCTGCTCCCCTATTGGTTGTCTATGTTCCATATTTGGTAATGTTTCCAGAACCATCCACCCCCAAGTCTATATATTGCCACTCCTCCCTCATTTCTGGTCCTTGGAGTTCTGCCTTCATACTGTGTTTGGTTTCTGGGCTCCTTCCCTATTTTATTTCATATTAAAGTGATTTTCCTTTTTGGGCACTCCATCTCACCCACTCCTTTTTTCAGTGCCATATCTACACTGAAATCAGGGAACCCAAAAATATGCGTCACAGTCCCCTGCACTGCGATATAATGTATTCATTCCTGTATGATTTGTGCACTGTTACTACTGTCCTTCTGAAATTCTGCTTTCCACTTACTTTCCAAGATGTCTACAAAGCAAATTTTAATCCAGGCATCCTATTTCACCCATTTTAACCTTCAGACTTACAGACCAAGTCTGTCTTCTCAAAAAAAAAAAAAAAAAAAAAAAAGGGGCATGCTTTGGCTGTAAAAATTAGTATGTGTATTTCAGAAGTGTCAAAATACCTCACAAATGTGCATGGGAGTTGCTGACTGTGCTACTGAAAACTAATTTTTCAGGCACTTAATGATGGACTTGATGAATTCATGTTTGTCAGAACAGAAAAAATCACACTAAAAATGAACATTTTTTTTGCACGTTGTTTTGCAGACAACACCACTCTCCAGGCTAAGCTGTAAACTTGGCAGAGCATGGGCAATAAGGAGATGGTCTTTAGAAATATATGCTAGCTCCCATATGACAGGCTTATATGACTTTAGGAAGTTTGGTAGATTTTTAGCTTTAAAAATGGATATGTAAGATTGCCTTCCCCAAAACAGATTTGCTCATCTAGGGATTATAAAATAATATGTAGTCAATAAATTGAAATATTTTAAATATTTCATAGAGAAAAAAAATCCTTTATTTCATCTTGAAAACATATACACAGCTGGTTTTTGTTTATATTTTTAATGTGTATTTGTACAATATGTGTTTTTTACAATGGTACTCACCCATATAGAACTGGAGTTTCCTAGAACAAACATAATGCTGTGAAACAATTACAAAATAAAAAGAAGAAAATAATTTCATGACAACTTAATAGTAGCTCAATACATGGAGAGTATCTGCAGGTAAAGTTTGGGTGCATGGTCTCCAGGAAAATGTGATTATAAGATTGATCAATATAGTGTTCCAATAAACAATCAAACCACAAATTCCTTTCTGCAGCTGGTATAATGAAATGTAATTATTTTGACCAGGACTTTTCTTGTTGTTGTTGCATTAATTCCTTATACCATACCATTGTGTTGCCTGATAAATGAATTCCAGGCTGCTGTGGAATTTTTGTCTTTGTTTTGTTTTTGCTTATTTGTTCTCGCACACTGAATGCGGACTCACAGGAACTAATTAGGTAATTTGTAAACCTGTCACCAATAGACATGAGAATTAATCTAGTGGTGGTCTGGTGAAAGAGGAGAAGAGGATTACAGGTACATGGTTGCCAGCCAACATGCATCCACAGGAGGCCTGAAATAACACCTGAATTCCCTTTGCCCCTAAATCCCACTTGAACCTTCCACATTTGCATTGCACTATTTCCTTCTTTGTGGTTCCTTGCCAGCAGTGCTATGCAGGGTATAAACGCTGCAGAAGATGTGATATTCCATCTCCAGCACTCCTATTTGTTGCACAAATGTCTGCTTGGGGCCCCCCTGAAGGAGGCTTCTCAAGGATGAAATTGTGCCAAAACGCGTAAGGGGTGTTTATTGCCTTATTACTTTTATTCTATATGATTCCTAGCAAAAATAGCATGGTTTTTTTTGAGAATGTACTAAGTGACAAAGCAGGACTTCATTACTCATGTCATGTGTATTTTATTTTCTTCAGAGGAACTGAGGAGAGCAGTCCCTCATGCAACTTGATGTTTGCTAGTTTTATTCTGCAAGGAAGTGAGACGGATCGTCTATATCTGCTGCTATAGACGGGTCGTCTATATCTGCTGCTATGTTTTGTTTTTCATGGGGAAGCAAGAAGTCTTACTGGCTTTACTGTTGCTCTATTTTTCTTACTCAGAGTCTAAGGAGAGATATCCAGGGAGAAGGCTATGAAAATGTGTAGGAGGAGAAACACTATTAAAGGCAAGAGAATTGGTTTTGCAATAACCCATGAGGAAAGTTTTCCAATGTGAAAACAAACTTTGGAGGAGAAACTACTAAATGGAAATTAAATTATCAGGATGCTTGTATAATTATTGTCTTACCTGAATTATAAGTTTCCAGTTACATCATGAATTTTTACGGATAAGACCAATCTGTTCTGTTGTTCTATTACTTGGCAAGCTTTATGGCTATCTGGTTACACAGTTCCACACTACTGCTGATCTCCCCTGGTTATCTGACCTTTCATCAATGCCATGCTGAGCAAAGGGTCCTTGGGAAAGCAATAACCTTCAGCCTTGCAGTGGCCACACAGAAGTGAGTTTTTTTGACCTTTTCTTGACACAGATATTCAAATTCTTTATGTGTCATGATAGACCACCATATCTTCTAAGACAAGGTCACCAGACAGGTAATACTTCAGGAATTTTTACAGGTTTCACTGACACTCATACACAATACTTGAGCTGATTGTTTATTGACAGATCTCAGGGGAATGTTCAATCCCCCACGTTCCATGCCATATTCTTATGTTGTCAGTCCCTTGAATGCTGCCATAATAGTAGGGATGAAAAAAACTATTAATCAATAATAAGAAACCACATCTGGCTTATACTTCAGAGACGAGAAAGATGAAGATCTGATGTCTTGCCTTGTAGAGAATAAGTACATGGGTCATGACTGAGGTCATGAGTTTGTCAAGAAAAAATCTTGTCAAGAAAATCAAATGTACTATCACAGGACAAGGTTTTGGGGGTAAAAAGGGAAGGAGTGGTTAACATATAAATTAACTTTAGTAAGGTTTTAAGGGCAGAATCCATAGAAAAGTAGAAAACCCTTCAGAAGTAAAGGAAACATGATCTTCAAGGAAGAACATAAACTCAGTAAGAGGAAGATGCTGAACAAAGCATATGAGAAAAATAGAAAAGTACATCAAAAGCTGGTCCAAAGAAGAACAAAATAAACTGCTTCTCAAATTTCTAGTCAATAAGACAAGATACAGCTTAAGCTAATGCATGGAAGAGTTTGTGCAGACATGAGAAAAAATGAGAAAAGCAAGTTAAATTAAACATTGGGGTATGCTGTTGGATGGATAAAGAGTATCTCCATTATTAGAGACTTTCAAGAACTGAGTAGACACACAAGGGTCAAGCATAATGCATCTTGATACTGCCTTGCAAGGGGCTGATAGAGTAGATATTATCTTAAGGCACCTACTGACCTTTCAATTTTACAATATATATATTTGGTTTTAGGCACTCAGAATAGCTGAACCCTTTTTAGTAGAATAGGCTCTTCTTTAGCTGTCCTGAGCGGATGAAAAATATCCTAGAATGTTTTTTCCCCCATTTAAGTTATTTAATTAAAGCTGCATTCTTACATATGGTTACTTCTGCTTTTTAAAATCACCTTATTTTTTACTAAGGGTTAGTTTGTTTGTAAATAAAACTTCATTTTCCAGTGATCACTAAAGGGTTTAGAAAAGATTTAGTATAAAATTCTGACAGGAAAATGATCAGCTTCATGTAGGAATTGCAGAAACCTGTATGGAGCTTTGTACCTGTTAGAGAGAGCTTAGAAGCTCTATTTTTCAACCTAAGGAAGACATGCAAGGGCAGTGGGAATAAAAGTTATCACCCTAGCATCCTGTTAATTAGCTTCCACCTTGTTTTAAAGACAATGTGTCGTTCAGCTACTTTACCTGACCTATTCATTATCTCTCTCCCGAGCCTGTAAAACAGTAGAATAATGATTGCGTTTATAGGATGATGTTAACTGTCCAGAAGGAAAAAGTCTGAGATCATAAATTAACTTCTCAAAAGTCACCCATTATTTGCTAGTAATGTCTTCAACACTGGGATTCATCTGAGTCAGATGCAATATTCATATTCTGCTTTGCTGTTTGGAGCCTATATTAGGCAATGTCTGCATGATTTGTACATGAATTTTTGTTTCACATATCACAGTTCTACAAACACTTTAAACATGCAAATATGGCAGAATAATATATTTAAATGTTCATTAAACAAATGGTTCACTCTCTTTTTTAATATGTTTTGAAAGTCCTTTGCATGGCAGATTGTCACTAAAAATTTTTGAAGGCAGGGCCCCTGGATCTCATTTTGCAGAGGTTTACACAAATATGTGGGCACATTGGAAGACAACGCATCTCTCTTTGGAGATTTAACAAGACTTTGATCCAAGGAGGTATAACATACATGAATTGGATTATCAGTGACAAAGTATATATTAATAATAAGGCTGAGAGCTATAGCAATTAACTCAAAGGAGCTTAAGCAAGCACTGTGGCAAAACCTACTTCCAGGTGATTCTTAAACAGAAGGCACTGAGCAGGTCACTGTCATTGTCCTGTGAAAAATTTGCCAAACCCTTTTACTGCAGCTCTTCTTTTCACTTTGCCTCATTCCCTTGGATCTCAGTTCCCTTAGGTACAGCAAAGCTCCCCATTATCTCCAGTGCATGGACCTGAATGCTGATACTGGTGGCTATGGCTTAAACGGAGTTCATCCATCGTATGTGAGAAAGGATAAAGCTGGGAAGCAGCTTAAAGTTTGTGGCTATATTACCTCATTGTGAGAACAGCGCTTGGATGAAGGTCAGCAATACCTACAAAAGAAGAAGATAAAAGCAGGAAACAAAATACACTGGATGTGAGGAAGCAAGACGTCATACAAAGTGATTAAAAGGAATGGGAATTTATTGATATAAGAGGAAATTGTGCATGATTGTTGTGATGTGTTTTTATGTTAAATGACTTCTTCTGTTGTCCCTGATGCTAGTAATTTAGTTTGAGATGTATCCCACCCTTTCCCTGTACTGTGAGTACTGCCTGAATTGCATTAATTTACATAGCTGTCAATCCTTCCCTCACTCAGCCTTTCTTCCAGACTGTTCCATATCAATCTTACAATCCTCAATGCCTTATTAGTTGTTTGGGTTGCCCTCCTCCCTCTGTGTCCCCTTATTGGTTTGTGTATTGTAGTCCCCTCCCTTTGCTCCTCCCCAGTTGTACTGTCATTGGGCCCTGGTCCCAAAACCCCACCTTTGTTTTGCCCACTGTCCTGTGTGTATCGAGGGACTTGCCCCCGCTCAGCCTTCGAGTTAAGCTGAGGTTTAAGTTGCTTTAATAAAGCGATTCTCGGAGCTGCACGCAAGGCCCATCTCGTTTTTCAACACGGATCCTGCGACGATTGCTGCGGCGTTCAGGACCCACGGGGGAGTGCCGCCCCTCGTCAGCGCACAGGGTCATGCTGTGGAAGTGCACACCACGACACATGATATTTCTGCAACTTGTTTCAATACAGCCGGTAAAAGAAACTGTGATTAAAAAATTCTCATCAGTTTGAAACAAATGCCAAAATTAACAATGATACAGAAAGAGAGGCAAATAATATCAAAACCATCACGTAAAGCAGTATTTATAAAACCTAACTAGAAAGAGGTACCAATATGACATGCCATGCTAAAAATCTGCCTATCTTTGTAAGAAAAGACAACAATAGTAATATTAAAACCTTAAATGTAGAAAAAAAATACTCCAAACATTGCCTAAGACCTGATGCATTCACATGGGCAATCCCATTTTAATACAAGGGAATACTTATGTGCATAAACCCCTTTATATCAGCTTTAAAGTGGCAGAATTTTGGGGAGTATTTACTCTGGGGTCTCTAACCCCTTATATTTGAAGTTGTTTCTTCTGCCCATTCAGCTCTGTCAGCATTAGGAGCATGGGGAACCTCAGCTGATGTGCTGTTATATCACCTGTGCACACTACCTGTGTTCTTCTATTGCAAGAAGAGGAACTGCTGAGCTATGGCATTCCCAGAGCGGAGGAGGCTCCACTGGGTTGAGCTCATTCTTACCTGCCTGCCAGCATCTTGGGGAGTGCCTCTGATATCCTTGTGCACATCAGACTCTGTGTTCTCAGACTTGGATTCAGGAGCCAACTATCACAAGATGCACAGAGCAGTTACTCAAGACACTTTCCTCTGATTTCAGTGTGAAATATGTTCATATCTCTGCCAGTGCTTGAGAGCTGTCATTCTGTGTATATCACACTCATCCAACCACTGTCAGGGTGTGGCAGACCTCATCTGATATCCTCGTGCTGCCACTGTGGATGTTTTGTTGTTGTGTACCATTGTGTACCTTGATTTTCCCCATGCTAAGGCCTTTGCAAGGAAAGGTAAGAAAATGGGGCAGAATGACCTTCCTTCTCAAAGGAGCTTCAGTGTTTGCATGCCTTGGGCTTTTGTTGCCTGATTGTCTGAGATTGACATTAAGGGATATAAGTTACATTTAATAGAAAGGATATATTCATTAGAAAAACGTTTTTCACCCAGAGAGTGGTTGGGCACTGAAACAGGCTCCCCAGAAAGGTGCTCACAGGATGGCGCCTGTCTGAGCTCAAGGAGAGTTTGGACAATGCTCTCAGGCACATGGTGAGAATGCTGGGGTGTCCCATGCAGGATCAGAGGTTGGACTCCATGATCCTGATGGCTCCCTTCCAACTCAGCGAATTCTGTGATTCCAAGAAATGACCATTGAAGCAATGCACCCTGGCAGCACCGTATTTACAGGTAAAATGTATAACATAGAGAGAGGTATTTCGGGGATGGGAAACTGTATCTCTCCTTTCTTATATTTTTCCTTTATTTTCTCAGTGCTGTCTTTTCAGCCATTCTTTTTCTCCTGGCTGCTATCACAAGTATTACTGTTTGAATTTTGTGTACCTGTCAGTATCTTCTCCCTCTGTCTGTCTCTTCCAACCTTCACAAAAACACCTGCTCCATCTTAAAGGTGTCTAATCCTAAGGTTCCTGTCAGAAGCACTGAAACTGTTTTTGTTCTTCCTTGTCCTCCCTCCACTATAGGATTTTGCTACCTTTTCCCCCATGAGATAATTTGATTGAATAAAAGAATTTTCTTTGATCTCTAAGTGTTGAGTAGGAATGTGTGATGTAAATTGCAATGATGTTTAAATGAGTGTCCAAATACATTTAAGAGAAACCAAAACAGAAAACAGATTCTTCACTTTCTCATATCAGAAGATCACATCAGATTATTAAAGGCAAAAAAAATAGCTGAAGAAATATTTCCCAGAGCTTTTCACCAGCATAACATCAGTGAAAATCATCAAGGATCAACAATCTAGAGAGGAAAACTCTGGGCAAGAGAAAATAAATTCACTTATGGTGACAAAAGCCATTCTATTTCCCTGGGCAAGGAGATGTAAGAAGCAATTTGAGACTGGGGTGAGACCATACCAGCACTGGAGGATCCACATGGAAATCAGCTCCTTACAACATGCAAGCTGTCATGTCCCAAGTCCATTCCTTGACTTCCAACCGGGAAGCAATGAGGGAGAACGTGCTGATGGAGGGCAAAATGTTCCAAGGAGACATGGAGAAAGAGAAATAACAAACTGAAGTCTTTTCCACTATTAACCTGGAGGTGACTACTTGAGGGACAGACTACCCACCCTAGATTAGGCAAGGGTACTTCTCTCTCACTTTTCATTCTCTTATCAACCCTCAAAGCAGAACTGCAAGGGTCTACTCTTGCAGCATCTCTTAGCCCAGAGATATAATCACAGAGTTATTGTAGACCAATTACTGCCACAGTAGGGGAAGCTCCTTTCAGAGACAACTGAGGTCAGACTCTCCAGAGGCCAGTTGTGTCCTTAGGCTCCATCACTCCTTGCCCACAGGACTGCATATCTGAGCTGGCTGTGAGCAGGCAGCAGATACTCTCCAGCTTTTGCCTCATTGAGATTGAGGGACAATATAATTCCTGCTGAGCAAGCGGGTGATGTTTCTGTCTCCCTCTCACTGCTCACACAGAGCATGGAGCGGAGAGAATGGCACAAAAAAAAAAATCCAGCCAGCACCTGCCATGAAGCTCCTTATGTTTAATGCCTGCAACTTGTTTGCAGCTGTGTAGGGCATCACATCCACACCTGGAGGCAAATCTCTCCATGCCCTTTCCTTTTTTTCTTATAACTGTCTCTTTCAGGACTCTTGCCCACTTTTTTTTTCTTTTGAGAACTCTTGCTCCACCTGCTTTGCTGGAGAGTGGAGGAAATGGTGATGAACAGAATTCACTTACAGTGTTTGGTAGAGATTTATGATGTTTCTTCTCATTTCTGCCACAACTCTCTGTGTGTAAAATCAATGATACTTTCTCACTTGGCAGAAGAATCTCACATGTGATATATGGAAGTTATTGTCTCAGTGTGTGATCTGAACTCTTAACTATTTCATTTCCTTTCCCTTGTTCCTCTGCTTCCAAGCTAACTTCTCCTTAACTGGTTGGCACTGTTCAGTTACAGTCAAAGCAACTCTTCTCACATTGTATTTACCTCTGAAGGTCAGTGCTACCTATTCCCCCACCCATCTTCCATTTCAGATCTGTTAGGGTCTTATATAGCTTCCCTATATTTTTTTCCAGGAAGTCCGGAAAAAGGAATTACTTCAGCCTACAAATCTTACAAGGATGGCATGCTGTCATTCATACAAAGTTACTGGGTAAAATTTGTTTTCCATCTTCACACATGACAATTATACTTGTGTTAAACAAAAAGAATAGTGAGTATAAAATTAGCTAGGATTCAATAACATGAGAACAGACAGAAATATATAGAAAACATACAGTTAACATCCTTGGCACCATAACCTAACAGCATTGTAATAACAGAGATTTCTGATTTTAGGGAAGTTATGATTAAGCTTTATTTTTGTTCAACTAAAACTGTGTTACAGACTTGAGGAAAATGTGCAATGGAACTGAGGTCCTCCTCAATGTGCTCAGTGCCTTGTACACACTTTTTTAGGGATAGTATCCCAGGGATCAATACTGAGGCAAATATTGGCTAACATCTGCATTAATTATCTACATGTTTGGAGAAAGTGCACCCTTCACAAGTTTGCAGATGATACAAAACTGGGACAGGTGGTTACCATAACAGTTGGGTGTGCTGCCATTCAGAGGGATCTGGACAGGCTGGAGAATTGAACTGAGAGGAATGTCATAATATTCAACAAGGAGAAATGCAAAGTCTTGCATGTGGTGAGGAATAATCCCAGGCATCAGGACAGGGGGCTGCAGGTTTGGAAGCAGCACTGCAGAGAAGGATCTGGAGATCCTCGGGGACACTGGGCTGGCCATTATTCAGAGATGTGCCTCTGTGGCCAAAGACAGTCAACAGCCTCCTTGGGCTGCATTAGACACAGCAAAGGGAGCAGGCTGAGGGAAGGGATTCTCCAGCAATGGTAATGCTGGGTCCAGCTCTGGGCTCCCCAGGGGTGCTGGAGTGAGTCCAGCAAAGGGCCATGAAAGTGATGAAGGTACTGGAACATCTGAGAAGAGGTTGAGAGGCCTGGGACTGCTTAGACTGGAGAAGAAAATTTTCGGGGAAACTCATCAGTGTGTAGAATGCCTGGTAGAAGAGAATGAAGAGTGCCAGATTCTGTTCAGTGGTGCCCAGTAACAGGACAAAAGGCAATGGGCACAAACTGAATACACATGAAATTGCACTTGAACACAAGAAAACACTACTTTTACCATGAAGTTGACAAAACACAAGAATAGGTTGTCCAAAGAGGTACCTCCACCTTTGAGATATTCAAAACCCAACTGGATACAGTCCTGAGCAAGTTGCTGTAGCCAGCCTTGCTTGAACAAGGGTTGGACAAGAAAATCTCCAGGGGTGCCCTTTCAGCCTCAGTGATTCTTCATCTGAATTTTTCCGAAATTTCATCTTTTTGGTACCTTGTCAAGAAAAAGTAATGGATGTTTCCACACCACTTTACTAATCACAGAATTTCTTTCCCAGATAGGATATAAGGATCTAACATGAAGAGAGTTTAATTTTTCAAGGCTGCTATCTTCTAAGCAAAAAAGCACCTTTGTTTTGTATGAAAGGCAATATTAATTCAATCTGGAGTTTACTTTAAGGAGTTTACTTTAAGATGTTTACTCCATACTTTCTTACATAAATCACTACATCAGAGATTCCAGAATCCCTCTAAAGGTAATGATGCTTTCCCTGAATGCCATGAGATCTAACTCTGGGACTTCTGGACACCTCATGCTCCCAGTGACAGCCCTGCAGCAGGACCATGTGATTCTACTATGCCCTAGCCTACATTCTTCAGGGGATGTCCTTCATGGTCTGTTTGAAGTTGCCTTGGGCTCAGCTGATGGCAGTAGGTCCCACCTGTTGTTGAGTTTACATGTTCTACCTTCACTACCATGACATTGATACCCAAAGCTTTCATGATATTTAACAAAAAAGGGAAGCAGGAGGTTGGGGGATTGGGGAAAGGGTGATAACGAAGAATTTGAGTATAGAAATGTTCTGCAGAAAATTAGATCATTTCTGTTACCCAGACTTAAGAGAAAAACATAAATACAGGAGGCAGCACAGATTATCTTCACTCTACCCAAAAAGCTAAGTGTACGTAGAGATGTGCTTTTTAATTCTTTCACATTTTTCTGTAGGCCTAATGTCCTCCAGATTAAACAGGTGTGGGATTTTTTGGTATGAGATCTGAATTAATTGTTATCAGCATGTGAGGAAAAATACAAAGCACTGTGATCCTCTACCTGACTGTAAAGGAAATGAGAAAAACACCAACTTTGAAAAATACTTTTATGATACCCTAGAAAATAAGATGCATGTGTTATTCCTTGTTTATGAAGTATTAGGTAAAATAATCTCTTCTGCATAACCTGCACTAACTTCATGTTGTTTGTTCAGACTTTACCTTCAGTGCTGGTCTGCTGTCATCCACAAAGTCTACTAAAATCATTAGAGGTAGGTTCATGCTAAGATTTGAAAGCTCTTCTCATCTAGAAGGTTTAATTGGACAAAATACTGTGCAGTTTTTCTCCACCTTTAATCCCTTACTTCAATTCCATGGGAGAAAAGCAAATTTCAGAGGACAGAAGGCAGCAGCAGGGCACCCTGGCAGTCTTCCAGCATGGACATGTGAGGACATGGTTGTGCTAGGTGCCCACAAAACCACTTACATTCCTCACATAACCTGTGAATCTTCCCCGGGCTTCAGCAACTCAGCTTTGGTTAGGGTGCTCACTCTCTTAACTACTGTTAAAAACACTTCAGATAATGAAAACTGGTACAGCTGGGAACAAAGATTTAGTACTGCTTCAACCCATGGAAAACAGAATTGCTTCATAAGTCCTCCTTAGCAAGACATGGTCACTCCAACACCTGCTCTGATCTAAGTTATCAGATCAGTGATCTATATTTGCTGCCACTTTTCCTGCCTGAAAGTTTACAGTGACAGAAGGACCAGTAAAGGCTTCAGATGAGCCTTTAAGGAATTAGTTTAGGATTTACTGCAATATGAACAAGTTATAAAGCAGAGAGGAGCACTAGTATTTGGATTCAAAATTCATGAAACCACTACTTTTTCTGCTGATCCTACTCACTTTTTTGTCTGTCTTTCCCACTTTCACCACAGAGCTCACTGAAAAGTTATGAGAGATTGGCAGCTCTCTCCTTGCTTATGTGGCCAACTTCCTCCATGAAATGAGTTACTTAACTGCTCTCTCGATATAAAGATATGTGGAGGCACAGAGGAAAGTGCTTGGTTTTAATGGAACACTAAAAATATGGAGTTTAATTCACCTTTGTGATTTGATAAGTTTTACCACACACATCATTAATAAATCCTTCATGTAATTTTCCTAAACTAGTACTTTACTGCTATAATTTTTTTTTCTTGACTCCATGTTTAAATTAAATGGCTGCAAATTCATATGTTTAAAGCTGAAGAAAAAGCACAGAGAGAACTTCTGAATTTGCCATTGAGTCTCAGGGAACAGAGCCTGGTGCCAGGGCAGTAGAAATGCAGGGTTATGAGCAAGCCTCTCTGTGAGGTGGGTATTGACAGAAGGACTATACCTCTCAGACAAAGCTATTTTATCAAATCCCAATATCTTCACTTTTCAAGGCAAGGGAGATTAAGAGCTGACATTTCAAGACCAAGTCAGAGAACCTACTGATAAAACACTAATCCAAAATGTCCTTTCTCTGCCACAGTCAAGGAGGACAGTGAGCTATATTAAAAGGAGAGTATAATTCTGTTGATTGATTTGCAGAGCTGTTGCATATTTCTCAAGGTTATGACATAAGAGTTTGAACTGAAACATGGACATCTAGTTTTCGTGTGTTCCAACATGAGAACAGAAAATACTGCATACTCTGTTCTAGTAATAGCTAGTTAGCTTTGTATGTGTAGATCACTTATGTTCTCACAAATGTTATTCTTGAAATATATCACCCAATCACAAATGTGCTCAAAGAAACCTTGAAAAGAGATTTTTAACCACTGTTAGGCTGATTAGACTAGTAATATCTCTTCTTTTCTTAGGGTTGGATGCAGCCTTCCTTTGATGTAAGAGTATCTTCTGGCAGATGACTTGGTACACCTAATTCATTCACCATAATTCAGCTCTGAAGTTAATATGGTCAGCACACAAACAACAGAAATCCAGGGATTAATCAATCTGTGCAAATAGTAAAATTTTGAAAACCAGATGGTAAGATGACTCTTTGACTTCGCATTCACACATTTGTCTGTTTTAATGTTTGAAGAGAGAAATACAGATTTGTTGCAAAATACTTCAGTGCAGAGCTGTCTCCTGCATTGCATTTTAGCAAAATGCTTGGCCAGAATCTTACATTGTTTAGAGACCTAGAAGCTACCAATCACTGTAAAACTAAGCAGACATGAGAAAAATACCAGTTCAAGAAATTTGAAACTATCCTTTGCAGAAAATCTTGTGGAGTATAATTCCCTTACAGAATACTCTTTTCTGTGGTTTTGTTCAAATCATTGCACTTACATTATACAAAGAAAAGATGACCTTTTCTGACCCCTGCTTAAAACAGAAGCCATGACAATACCTAAATATTTGAAATACTACCCCTGAAGACTGTGTCCATGATTTCTTGTTCTTATTGCATCTCTGCTGAAGGAGTGATTGCCCAGAGAGCAGTGATTTGGCTGAGCTCCCTACTTGTCATTACAGTGTTGTACATCCAAATCACCTACCTTCAGTTGGGTGTGTCAAAACAGGGCTTTGAGAATGGCAGGAAAGGAATGTAAAACCACACAAACACCACACTCACCCTTTCTTGTTCCTATTTATTTGGGACTTTTTTTTTTTTTTGACCTTCTATCAACAAATTCAGAATTCATCAGACCAGCAAGTGAGAAACATGGGCACATAAACAACACACACCACATTTTACAGCACATCAGTTGTATGCCTCTGTGTTTATTTTTACTGCAAACAATTAATGAATAGATTACTGAAAAAAAAAAATCAGACTAGGAATTGAAGCCACATTTAAATCCTTTACAGGCAAAGTCCCTGATCAGAAGGCTTCACAGCTTCTTGTTGACATTTTCTTGCTGGTGAGTGTGAAGCAACTACACTGAATGGGAACACTGAACTGCATCTTCCTGGGGTAGTGCAGCAATGAGATCACTTCTTGTCTTTTTTTTTTTTTGGCTTTTTGGAGCTGAATTTTATTTCCCTACTCCAAAGATACATTGAAGCCATTCCTGTCCACTGGACATGTGCTCCTATCAGCATATCCAACAGCTTTGCCTTAAAATTGTGTAGAAGTGTGATGTGTATCAAAGATGCATGCAAAGGGCTGATGGGCATGAGAGAAGAGCCCCAAACCCATTTGGCCCAAGAGCAGGAAAAGAAGAGAGAGAACTGGCATCAGATCCCTTTGGGTGAAGAAGCAAGTTAAGACCCTAGACTCCCCACAGACATCTATATAGGGACACCTAAAGTCAGGAAATTAATTAAATGTTTGTAGATGGAATCTCATTGGTCCAGCAAAATGGTTTAGTCTTCAGTGTAACTTTTTTAAATGCTTTCATAAGAGCAGGAAATAAATTTTATAAAAATATCATTTTGTTAAAATATGGCACCTCCCTGTGATATTACAGAGTCCATTCTCTATTACCAAATTCTTCTAGCCTTCTTGGTGGAAAAGGGAAATTGAAACCAATGGTATCCCAATTAGATCATTCTGCTTCTTGCAGAATGTGATTGATAAACACTATACCGGTCTCAAGTCCCTGAGGGATAAAAAGCTCTGTTTGCAAAAATCTCTTTAAGCTGCTGCTGCCTTACCATCTCATTCCCACCTGCTCTTAATGTCATTTATACAGGCCCAACTAATGATTGCACTGACCTGAGGAGGGTCACAAAGTGCTGCAGAAATTAGAAACTGAAAGGATCATGTCTCAAACAGGTTTTATTAAAGTCTGTTTTCCTGCAGACCTCTGCCCCGGGAACTCAGGTTTCCTACTGAGCTGCAAATGAAACAACCCTTGTTTCCTTGAACTTGTTGGATCTCAGCTGGTTTGGGAAGGGTGGCACCTGTTTCTCTGCTGCTGCACCAGCATGGGATTTCACCCCCGAAGTCTCCCATTTGAGCAGCAACCAAATATAATCTGTATTTCAACTGTGTGATGCTACGGGATCACAGTCTGACAGAGGGTCTCCGGCTTGAGAAAAAAGGCTAGATGTGATGAGGACTTTCTTCTTTTTCACATCTGTCACTTTTATCTCAATCCGTGAGTGAACATCTTGTTTTCACCAATTGCAAATTTCAAGATTTCAGCTTTTGCTTTGTAAGACATTCCACTGAAGCCACAGATAAGGTGCAATGTAGACATGCTGATTATCAGCTCTTCCCCCAGACAACACTAGAGATGTCAACAGCACAGAACATGTTACATTTTTTGACCTCTTTACATTTCAAAAAGTGGGAACTTTTCCTATCAATGAAGCGCCTTCTGAAAAGGTATTCTAGTTTAGAACAGAACAAAGCCCTACCCCTGTGGAATGCAGTGCTATCAGATGAAAAAAGATACACAGGCACTCTGCAGTTCACAGCGAGTTGTGTTGGTTCCTCCCACACAGAGGGGGCTTTAAATTGTTTTCTTGAAGAGCCTTCCAGCATGAGGCAAGGGAAAGATCAGAGATACATAAAATGAATACATCATATGTCCTTAAGTGAAAAAACCCAAACCCCAACAGCCAGGCACATATGAGCATGAGGCAAGGGAAAGATCAGAGATACATAAAATGAATACATCATATGTCCTTAAGTGAAAAAACCCAAACCCCAACAGCCAGGCACATATGAGCATGAGGCAAGGGAAAGATCAGAGATACATAAAATGAATACATCATATGTCCTTAAGTGAAAAAACCCAAACCCCAACAGCCAGGCACATATGAGCATGAGGCAAGGGAAAGATCAGAGATACATAAAATGAATACATCATATGTCCTTAAGTGAAAAAACCCAAACCCCAACAGCCAGGCACATGCTTTGCCTACTAAGAACATTTCTGGAAGAGCTGCTTGTTTAGTGCTCAGCCAAGGCCCCTTTGCAATAGCTATACTATTCCTGAGTGCGGATTAAACAGAGCTGGAATTTATAACTATGCTAAATTTTAAATATTTAGAGGTTAACAGCATATAAAAGAGCTTTAGGAACAGGAAGACTCATTCGTGTCTCCTTCAGTCTGTTAACTTTGTCAGCTGCGCAGCCCCACACTGTATATAGGTGGTCTGAGAGAGAATTTCAGTAGTTTAACTGGGCAATGGCTATTAGTGAATAGATGGAGACTATGCAGATCCGCAATGAAATCTGGGTTTTGCCACTTTTGTTGGCCACAGAGAAGCCAAGAAGGGCCATGTCTGAGTGGTACTTTTAGGGGGGAGAGCACTTCCCACATGAGCACCAAAAGCAACTGCTTCTATCTTGTCCCTTTCTCTTCATGCAAAGCCTTTTTTATTTCATCCATTTGATTAAACGGAAGGAGAATGCAAACTCATCAAAAATATCTGTAATATATGAGATGCAGCTCTCCTAACTTACGAGAAATTGCGTCTCGTTCCGCTAAAGGTACATTTGGCTTCAGGTTTGCCCAGAATACATTTTCCTGCATAATTTTATTCCATTTAATCAGAGTAGCGGGTTGAGTGGTACAGGAGAAACATTAAACAAGTCCCAAAAATGTAGAGAACATGGTAGCAAGTGTGCCAAAGTGATTATGCTTTCTCTTGTCCCACAGAAGTGGTAGTTGTCATCCACCCTTCCAGAATGATAATGGAGTGGTCATAGCTGCAAACAGTTGAAGTAGACCATAAAGACAGGCCAGAAAGGACGCCTGATATTAAGACTGATCATCTCTTGGAGTAATGCTTGAGTTTATATCTTTCTCTGGAAAATATTTATGAAGGGAGAGCCCTCATCCCAGGAGTTAGTTTTCCTGCATCAGGAATTATCCACTTTGGATAGCCATTGTTCTTGTCTAAAGTACTTAAACTTTCTCTCCCACAACAAAAACGGCGCCTTTCAACCCAACAATGATCTGTACTGAATTGCTTATCTTTTTAAAGTTGCATTTTTCAGGAAATGAGGAAAGGGCAAGAGGAGAAATATGAAATACTGTCAATTTTCTCTTGAGCCATATCTGTAATATACTCCATGGGATCCTGTTATTTTAGACAGCCACTCACGATTGAGGGATTGCAGCATGTCACCTTTAATTGGCATATCATAAAATAGTTTTTAAAGCATTGAACATTAAGGGATTTAAATCTCTTTAATGCTCCTGGATGGCAATCTCTCAAGGTTCATACTGAGGCCAGACCCTCATAATAAATAGAAAGAAGGCAAAAAAAGCAATAACACAAATTAATGACATGGATTGTAGAAAAAGTTTGAAACAGTTGAAATAAGATCTCTGTGAGTTCTGAGGTTCCAAATAAGCCACAGCAAGTGGGAGGGAGGAGAAGAAATTTCTACTCCTTCACCGTGCTGAGTCAAAGTCATTTATTACTCTCCAAGGAAAAGATTTTATATATTTCAGTACAGGCAAATCCAGATGTGTGAAATCAAGCCCAGACAAAGGAAGGACCCAATCCAGCAATCAGATTTACATAGACTGAGGTACAGCAACGTGGAAACCATGGCATTGCAGTAACAGAAGAATACTCCTGAAGAAATGAGAGTATTACCATCAGAGATGGCAATATTGAAGATATTTAAGACACTCAGGTGCACAATGCAATTTGAGCTAGCTAGGGAGATACAGTAGCTGTCTTTGCCTAAATATCCATGGTAACCATGTAATTTCCAGAAGTCTGTGGGTATCTAAAAAATGTACCTAGAGATAAGTATTGGGAAAAGTGGTCATTTTATCTAATTCTAGCATTTTCCTAGCTATTTCTTTGTAAGGTAAAATCAAGACGCAAGATGTTCATGTAACTCAGTTTGCTCAATATGCAAGTATTTGAAAAATTATGTAGGTACCGTGTGTCATTAATGAGCAACTTCAAAAATTGAAAAGCTCTGTCAAAAATTGCCACCCATAAACTTAGCAATTTGGACTTCAGTGCACCAGGTCTGGTAGGAGGAATTTTCTTTTGATAGCACATTTCTTCTGTTACCACTGAGTCAGTCAAATAGACTCTTGTCAGAATATAATTTTTTTGTATCCAAAATAAAAATACTATTACAGAAATCTGTTTTTATTTTATTAAATCCTTGCACAGGTGATAATGGTTGGGTTTATTTTATTGAGATTTACTTTAAGAGTGTTTTGGTGGGTTTTAATGTCTGACCTAAGTATATTTTCATTATTTTGCAGCCATTACTGTTATGCAAAGTACTTGAGGGCATGTATTTGTACGTACCCTTGTAAATTTGCATAGTACATAAGTACAAAACATTTTCCATAATGAATGCTAGTCCTTCAAGCAGCAAATTCATTCCTGATTATATAAAACATTTTTCCTCATTCTATCTGAATTATTCCAATGACTTAACAACCTCTTTCTGCCTATGTTAAAAGGATAAACAAGTATGTCATTTGTAATTACTATAATCTTTCTGTCCAAAATCTCTGTCACAGCTGACTGAAGTTTTGGAAACTTCAAATTCAAGAAGAAAATGCCTCCTATTTCATATTACTTACCCACAAACTATAATTCCCAAGTTGCTCTCAACATTCTATAGCCAAATAAACTTCCAGTGTTTCCTTTTCACAGACCCCATTGCAATTCTAAAAGACATTGTCCATAGAATCACGATGACGTCTGTATTTAAGGAAGTCCATCTGTTACGTATTAAATTATTTAAGTGGCCCCTTTCCTCAGGCCAAGTTTGCATTTAGCAGGTTTCTGGGAGCAGTACCTGGTGTTCATCCAGACCAAGCCTACAGCTGAGAGTGATAAAAGTCAAGGACTCTGACTGATGGCCTGTAGTGACCAGATCAAGGTTGAATCAACCCTTCGTACACTGAAGCAATATTTAAAGTTAGGCTCAACCTATGCCAAAGCCAAACTGGGGACTTCTGTCCTGTCCTTCACAACAGAATGAATGATAACATAAATGGTTTAGACATATGCTTTAAGGGAAAAAAAAGTTTCCCTCAGAAATCTGAGCATGTACTCAATTTAAAGCTGAAAATTATTATTCCTTAATCAAAATGAATAGAAACAAAAGGAGACCTTTGAAGGCAACTCGTATAGTAAAGATCCAGATATAAAATTGAAGGACCTTGATCTTTTAAAAGAAATCTTGAGGGACTGGAAACACTTTAAAAGCAGCTTTGTGAAAATTTCGAAACTTTCTTAAACAACAAAAAAATTCACGACTGCCTGATCAGATAGAATCAGTGTAGCAAGAAATGCATCAGCCAGGTATGAAGAGGAGGTTGCACCATCTAGACACCAAGGCTAGGAAAAAATGGGAACTACATATATAAAGAAGTAATTTGATAACTGCCAAGAGAAAAGCAGGGGGGAAAGGCCGAGTGTAGGGTTAGAGCATAGAGAGGACCAAACATAGCTGAGATTCAGCCAGGCAATAAAATTAGAAACTCGCAGGTGACTTTGGGGAGATGAGTTTTATTAGCTCAAGATTGGGATGGCTGAAAGTAAAGAGAAAAGAATCATCTTACCTGAAACAAAAAACTTGGCATTCTCTCTAATGTTTCCCTATTGTCAAGCTGTCTTTGAGCAACCCTAAAACCATTCTTCTTTTCTGTTTAGCCTTATAATATACCAAATACACATCTTTCAGCAGAAGATTTCAAGGAAAAACTTATAACCAAGGTACAATAAAGGATCTGAAGACAAGAACAGGAAAAATATCTACCAGATGAGAAGCCATAAACAAGGTGTAAGGACAGGGGATGCCCAGGGCTTTGAGTAGGGTTCAGAGCAGGGAATATCTGTATTTTTGTTCAGCATCTGCTATGATGATTGTCTCCATGGTAAAAATACTATTATGTACATTAAGGATATTTGATCTTTCACTGGGAGAAAATCTATTTACTCATTGAATTAGTTAGCTGCAAAAGTAGCACTTCAAAATTCCCAAAACCATCCACTCACAACCTCTAAGGGTGCACATCTGTACTTGGGAGAGATTGAGATACAAAAGCATCTTAAATGGAACCTGCCTTCCAGGAAGAGATCAAAAAGTCACCCTGGGACTCTCAGAAAAACAGGTGCACACATCTCAGTGCAAAATTTCCTAACAGTAAGTCTGACATAAATGTTATCTTAGAATATACCTTTCCTATGCTGGGCTAAAAGGATCACTGCTGGATCACTGCTCTGTGCATCTGTCCCAGCTGTCAATTTGATATTGCAATGTTTTAAGCTTCTTTCACAGAGATATCATGTGTAGGGCTTTGCTAAGGCCTCCAAAATTTAGTGTGCACCAGTTTGTTGTGGAAGAGCAGCTGTTGAGTAAAAAGCTCAGGATGTACAAGTAAGGGAACAAGGAGATTTAGCAGAAATGCCCCAAAATGACATACATGCATGGTTAACCAGCTTTACAAAGCTTCCACAAAAACCAGATACTGCTTGCATGAGCTCTGCAGCTGTTCTGAAGATATTACAGTGGTCCTGAAGACCATTGCACACTGAGGAGAGAGCAACCCCCACAGCAGTTAACCTGAGCAGTCAGGCCCATGCTGTGCTGTGCAATGCTGTGCTGTGCAATGCTGTGCTGCAAGCCTAGCCTGGCCTTCAGGCAGTGCTGTGCAGCACAAAGGTCTCGGATGCAGGATAAACTCAGCCACTTTGCTGTAACAGAGAAGCCTGCAGCCAGCTCCCACTTGGTACCAGGGATTAGGCCATCTGCCTAACCATACCTTTCTCTAAAAGTATAGCAAGAAATCCCTAAGTTTGACAGTAGAAATTATGAATAGGGGCATTTTCTTGTAGGAAAATTCTATAATAGCTCAAATGATCAAAATGGACCAACCACTTCCACAGGCAAGGTCTGCACTTCGTGGATCAGAGGCCCCTTCAACTGCACAAACTGTGGTTTCTGACATCTAAAGGGATGTAAGATTAGCAATACTACTTTATCCTCCAGTGTTAGTGCTAATAAATAGTGTTTTAAATGATGCCTTATGGAATCTGGGTGCCTTTCTTACAAAGATCATAATAGAGCACCACCTCCAGGACAGGAAGTCTTTTTGATTCTCAAAATGAATAAGATAACCACATCCTTTTTAAAAGACACAGAACAGTTAAGCTCTGCCCTTGCCAACTGCAATCTATATTTAAGAACAGCAATGCATTGGGAGTCTTTACATGGATTATAAAGACAGGGTTCCTCTTCTCTATAATCAGCCCTCTAAAACTTAGTCATATCACCTTAAGGCAAAGTTTAGATTCCCTATATATTGAGCAAAGAGGTGATTCAATATGGGTGGATAGTAACCCATCCCTTTTTAAGATAGGTATCCAGAAAAGGCAAAATTAAGCTTCCTCTGCAGATGCACTTAGTATGACCATAGCAGCCAAGCCTGATCTTCAGCCAGCTTAAACTTCATATCTAATTGTTATGGGTTCAAAGTTAAATGATGTGATTTATACTGCCAGTTGGTTCTGACAGAGGAGTAAGAACGTGTTGGAAGCAAAATGTTTGCAACATCCTAAAGACAAGATAACTATAGCCATCTGGTTGTTATATATATATATATTAAAAAAAAAAAAAACAAAAAACCAAACAAACAAAAAAAAAACCCCACCAAAAACAAAACATTCTGAGAAATACATTTGTCCATCTAGTACTGCTGCCTTCATTCACTTTGCTATACCCTCAGTTTGCTCCGCAATTTTGCAGATGTTTCTCCAGGAAGTAATGAATGATCCATCTGCTGACACAGAGCAGAGAGATGCATTGCCCTGTCGGTGACTGCTACAACCCACCTCTTGTTTATGCCCTCTCACTCTCTCTGCATGCATGCAGGCATTTGTCGTAACCTCAAGAACTGATTCTGAATAGGCGACAGATAATTGATCTATCAGGTCACCACAGTTTTCTGTAAGGGGCAGGCTGCTTGAGATAAGGCTGCTGTAAAGGTATTGCAGACAGAGTTGAAGATAAATGAGTAGAAAAGCACAAAAGAATTGTGGTGCAACAGGAATTTATTTGCATTTAGTGCATTTGCTGCCATGTCATGTTGATAGTATGGGTATCAAGTTTGTGCCCCAGCTCAAATTTTTTCAAGCTGTAGCAAGTCTCTAAGTACACACTTGTCTGGAGATTGGAACAGAGATGCACCATTGGGGAAGCACAGGTCTTGGGATGCAGGGATGAAAATTCCTGGGCACAGACCTTTGGAGGCTTTCTGGACACAGAGTCACCCGGCTTGAGGAACTTGATGATGAATTCACCATTCACTCACCTGAAGGGGTGTGTGGGCGTGTGTGGGTGTGTGGGTGACACACACACATAAGCATATGATGGGGCTGAACAAAAAGAAAGGTATTTTCAACCATTTCTATAATATACTATGTATGCTTAAAATGCTTTTGTTACATAATTTAGTGACTGAGTTACCTGTCAACAGTTTTCTGCTATTTGACCGACTCCAAATATAAAGCTATACAAACACAAACTGCTGAATCTAAGAACTCAGGAGGAAAGAGTTGGATTAAGACTCTGTATTCTCCTAAATTTAAGTACTTCTCTAACTTATCATCTTAGATCAGAATGACATCCATCCTTGTTTCTTCTTTTCTCCTGTATTTCTTTCTTGCTTTCAAGAAAATAAATTATAGAAAAGTGATAGTAAATGGTCAATTCTTTGCCTGGATACTTCTGTTTTGGCTGTTTTACTGCAGGGCTTTGTTCCAAAATACTGGAATTCACTAGGATTTTTCTTCTTGCCCCAGATACTTCCCTCTTAGAGGAAATTGGAAAATCCCAGCTCCATCTGCCATGAAGTGCAAACAGCTTCAGGAATACATGTAAGCATGCCAGTCACTTTGCCTGGCCACTTTCCAGGCTATTGGGTACCATTCAACCTGAACCTGGATCTACTGCATCCCTAACAGGCTGAAGGTGAGCTGAGCCCAGAACACCTGCTGGTAACCCAGACTGTCACCTCTTCAACCACACCAGGTCTTGTCTACTTATCAAATGTGAACAAGAATTGCATGAGACAGTCTCTTCCCCTAAAGAATATTTCAGAACTCAATCTAAACTTGCCTCTCCATAAATGTTTCCGAGTACAATTGAGTACAGAGGAAGAGTGGACTTGAGAAAATCACATTTACGTATCAATCAAGGATTAGTTGATGATATAGGTATGAGAAGAATTTCTTTGCACCTCTACCTCCCTTTAGGTTTCTGCACTCTAGAAGGGGATGCAATGTTAAACCTGAGATATAGAACAAAAGAAAGTTTCACTATGGGGATGAAAGCAATGGACTCAACAGATTTTCATTAAAGCAACACTACCTTTTACCACAGGCTAATTCTCTGGAACCTAAGTACACTCAGCAAACTAGCACTTGAACCCTCCTCTGTGCTCCCAGGACAACCTTCATTGACAGCCAGAATCAGAAAGAAGGAGTTAATGCCACAGAGAGAAAAAGAGAAATATGGTGAAAGTACTGGATTTTAGTTATGAGATTAGAAAAAAATAATATAAGCCAGGACAAAGAATTGGAAAAAAGTATAGCTAGACTTATGGCCTTCCCTGAAATCCTGACAGTCAAGTAAAAAAAGCAATCACAGAGACTCGCAGACCAGAAAATCCCAGGATCATGTTCACTCAAGGAGGCAGGTTTTTTAATTGATCCCCTACATTCATAACACAGTCGAATGTATTGTAGAAAAAAAATTTATACCCAGCTCCTTCAGTAACAGCCAGCCAAGGGGCACAAGAGGTGTTGGATGTCCTTAACTCAGCACTGTGTCAGTGGCTGTCCTGGGTCCCTGATCCCCAACTCCAGCCACCTTGAAGACCTCAAGGTTGCCACAGGGGCCCTCTCCTGGCTCTAGGACTGAACCCAAGCCACCCTGTGCCCTGCTCAAGGTGCTCCATCATGTACTGAGCTCACCAGCACAGCCCAGGGTCAGCCCCCCAGGCACCCTGCCTGCAGTGCTACTGCCAGGGGGGACAGAAACCTGTCCTTGTGCTGACCCTCTTGCACACCCTGGTTTGGGCATATTCTCCTGGCAACTCAAATACATCCATGACAGATTGTAGCATTACAAAACTAGAACTCAGCATCTACAATGCCATTTGCAACAGCATTTCTTTTAGTGTTTAGACACACTTTATACTCACATTTGGAAAAAAAAATTCATAGTCAAGGTCAAAATTTTCTCAAACAGAAAGAGCTTATCCCTTCCTGCAGCAGTCCCAAAAGACACACAACTCATTTTTCTATTTTGTCTGCACCATGCCATTTTGTCAGTTCAACAGACTCTTGAACTGTTTGCAGCCTGTAAAACCTATTTTGTTGCTATGGTGACCAGCTCTTCAAAATATCACTACCAGATCAAAAAAAACAAACCAAACCAAACAAACAAAAAAAACCCCAACACATCTGATGTCTGATAATTCTGCTATGATTTTGCCCAATTTCACAAGAAAATTGTTCCACATTTAGGACCTTGAGAGATAACTGGTGATTCAAGACAAGAGCAAAATGCTGAAAAGATGTTTCTTCTGTGCCCTGCAGCTTTAAACTGGTACATTAATCACTCTAACAAAAGGATCGGAACACAACTCCGTGAAAAGCATAGAAACTTCAGAAAGACATGACACTCAAAATTTATATTTGTAACAGATTTATTTTCAATTTCAACCTAAATGTAATACTAGCATTCAGATGGTCTACAATTGGTTAACATTAGCAGAGACATTGTGAAAGATGTTGCTGCAGATATGTAAAATTTTACAAGATTTGCCTAGCTTGTCAATATTAATCAAATTGTTTGACATTATTGGACTAAAGATTGTATTCACTACAGACATTAAACCACCCCGTGGAAAGCCCTATATGCACAGATGTAAGATTATCTGAGTGCTTTCCTTTCTCACCAGTTCTTGCTTAACATGCAGTTCAGGAAGCCCACAGAAGGCAATCACCCTGTAAGACTGAAGCTAAAAGCTATACCTTCAAATGGTAAGTATCTCCATAGTTCCTTCAAACCACATAATTTACTCTAGCTGAGATTTTGGCCCTGAGAGCATCAGCCCAGCAATTTTAATACAAACAACCGGGTTTTTCACCAAATACAGAAGTGAACTATGACACCAAGTTAAATAAAAATGATAAAAGTTTTTTTAAATGTCAGTTATTAGATTCTCCCAGATAAAGGTTTTCACATGGTTTGAATCAGAGGAACAAGGGTATTCTGTGCTTCAAAGGACAATAACAGTATACACCATTGAGTGATATCAAAAATGGTGGGTTACTGAAACTAGCTGGAAACATGCAAGTTATCATAAGTGCTATTTTCTTTTATGTCCAGCATTGATAATCAGATGAAGCACTAGTTACCAAGTAGGTTTGTTATGTTTTTAATGAATAAACAGTTTAATAGGATGATCAGGTGATCAAAAAGAAAGTAAGAAAGGTGGGTCAGTAAGAAAGAAAGTAAGAAAGGTAGGTCCTGCTTGACTAACCTGATCTTCTTCTATGACAAAGTGACCTACTTAGTGAATGACAGAAAGTCTGTATATGTTGCCTATCTGGACTTCAGTAACGCCTTTGACGCTGTTTCCCACAGCATTCTCTAGGAGAAACTGCCTTCCAGTGGTGTGGATGGGTGGACTCTTGCCTGGGTAAAGCTGGCAGGACAGCTGGGGCCCAAGAAGTGTAAATGGAGTCCAGTCAGTGGCCAGTCACAAGTGGTGTTCTCTGGGGCTGTCATATTTAAGTGTTTTAAATGTTTAAAATCTTTATCAATTATCTGGGTGAGGGGATTAAGGGAACTCTCAATCATTTTGCAGACACCAGGTTATGGGGGAATGTTGATCTGCTGTAGGGTCGGAAGGCTGTGCAGAGGGATCTGGGCAGACTGAATCAATGGGCCAGGTCCTGCACTTGGGTTACAACAACCCCAGGCAACCCTTCAGGCAGGGGGAAGAGTGGCTGGAAAGCTGTTCAGCAAAAGGTGATCTGAGGGTCCTGGTTGACAATTGGCTGAACATGAGCCATTGTGTGCCCAGGTGGCCAAGAAGGCCAATGGCATCCTGGCCTGTATCAGCAATAGTGTGGCCAGCAGGAGCAGGGCAGTGATTGTCCCCCCGTGCTCAGCAGTGGTGAGGCAACAACTCAGATTCTGTGCTCAGTTCTGGGCTCCTCACTACAGGAAAGACATTGAGGAGCTGGAGCAAGTCCAGAGAAGGGCAACGGAGCTGGTGAAGGGTCTGGAGCACAAGTCTGATGTGGAGTGGCTGAGGGAGCTGGGGTTATTTAGTCCTCCTCTGGAGAAAAGGAGGCTCAGGGTGAGTGAGACCTTAGCACTCTCTACAACTCCCTGAAAAGAGGTTGTAGCAAGATGATGGTTCGTTTCAGGTAACAAGTGACAGAACAAGAGAAAACTACCCCAAGTTGTACCAGGAGAAGTTTGGATTGGATATTAGGAAAAATGTCTTCACTGAAAGGGTTGTCAAGCACCAGAACAGGCTATTCAGGGCAGTGGTTGAGTCACCATCCCTGGAGGTATTTAGGAGAAGGGTAGATGTGGCACTGAGGACATGGTTTTGTGGTGGACTTGGCAGCCAGTGTTATGTTAGTGGCTAGAATCTATTATCTAAGAGGTCTTTTTAGAATCTAAAGGATTCTATGGTTCTGATTTCAAACCATCAGCTTGGAAGTCTGCTTCACTCAACATTGTGTTTTCACATGCATTGGAAATCAAAAGGTGACAATGAAGATAAATGCGTTGTTTTTCTACAGATGAGACATCAAAGAGAAGCTGTCTTACACTGTGAATAATAAAGCCTCACAGAAGAATAAGATAGAAAAATGCGTATCTTCCTCCAGTACTTTCATGCATGGGTGAAAATGGATATAGACTTGTCAGCCCTGATTGCAATTTCTTAAGAAAACACAGGTGCCTAAATGAGAAGATTTCCATGGAGTATCAAGTAAATGAAAGGAGGAAGAATCAATAGAGAGAGCTAAAGCCACAGTTTATCCAATATGATCACTGCAAGTTCATAGGCTATTTTATCCCCTCAGAATTACTTGATTGTGTGCAAATGTTTTCACATTATTGATTTTGAAATGAAATCTAGATGGAAATTTAGTTGGACCTAAACATTTCTTTTACAAGCCGTTACTATTTATTGGTACACAGCTTTCAAATTTAGTGTTAAAGTTAGGATGGGAATAGAGTATTTATCACTTTATTAACATTGTAATTCTAAAGGAACAGTCAGATCCTTGTTGCATCACCTTGACTCCATATCCCTATGATATATCTCAATTTTACCTCTAGAGACCACCTAATTCTTCAGAAGATTGGCAAAACCAAAAGAAAGCAAATTATTGACAATGGTTTAGTTTCCAAATTGTATTCAAAACCTAGCATGCATGTCATCTGATACTGTTGATCAATATTTACACAAAATGTTTTCACTCAACATCACCAAAACATGTTGGTTTTGGAAGTATCAGAGACATTGGCTCAACTAGATGGAACAATAGACTCAAACGCAGATTTTTTAATGCCAATAAATATTCTTTGTGTAAGTGCTCTCACAGGTGATGTGCCATTCATTTCAATATTGATTTATTTCCATCTAGTTCAACTCTACGACTATTTGTTATTTGAACTGCCATACTGCTGCAGCATTCCAGCCATCAGCCATAACCCCACTGACTAAAGACTGAACAAACAGGACCATGATGAGGCCCTGAGAGAATGAGCTTGCCTGTAGTCACAGGCAAGTAAAGTGTATCACTGAACACTCAGAAGGGAGTACCAAAGAGAGAAACCAGGATTTGGTACAAGAGAAAATCTGTTTGTCTGTCTTCTTAGGGACCAGAGCTGAATTTGTTTTCTGATGACATTATTCAAAGACAGTGCATGCTGATAGGGTCATAAAAGAGCTACTGAAAACCCAGAGAATGTTAAAGGAATTGCCTCCAAAAAACATGATTAGAGAGTAGGAAGGAAGCCCAGAGAGGACTGAGTCCCTGGGGAAGGGCAAGAATTAAGGTAGAAAAGCCTGGTTAAACATGCTGCATGAGCCTGGCAGCTTGGAAAAGATAAGCTGACTGTGGATTTGAGATGCAGCTGCTGTCATTAAAGGCCTTGGTGAGAGAAGTTTGAGAGATATGTCAGGGATGGAGGAAAGACTGGAGACGGGATGAAGAAAAGATTTTACAGTAATAATAAGCTTAGGAGTGGAAGAGAAGGAAGGCCTGGGAAGGGGTTAGTATGGGAGGTGAGGGCTGTGGGTGGGTATCTTAAGTGTGGAATATGGGGAAATTCTCTCAGCTAACACTCAGAGCACAAGAAAGGCATCTGAAGACACTTGGAGATAACAGAAGCAAAATGGAGAAAAACAAACAGGAAGGTTGCATTTGTGAATGGAAAGGAATAGTAGAAAGATAAAGAAATCGAAGTCCAGAGACTATCTGTAGTGTCTTTTTTAAGTCTTCACTTTGAAGAAATTAATGAAAATTTAATTGTGGAGAGGGGAGTGGAGGCAATAGAACTTATATGGAGACAAGACAGTATTAATAGTCTAGGGAGAAAAAGGTTTAGGTTTTTTGTAATCCTCCAGCCAGGGCTATTTTTAAAAGACAGATATTTTGTCTGGAGGGAGAGAGTTTAGGATCTCGTGAATTGTCTCTGTTTTGTATTCTCATCACTGAAGACAGCAACAGCAGAGCAGGAACTTATGTCCATGTGGGACAACCACAGGCACTTTCACTGGCACAGATCCTTTTCCAAATGAATTTGACACATCTATAACCTCACAATGTGTAGAGGTGAGTTTACTTGAGAAAACTGAGCAGTATTTCAGTGCCTAGGGTGAGGGGATTTTGTAGTAAACCCTCTATATTTGGTACTGCTCTACTCCCAGAAGATTCTTCAAGTATTTTGAGAAATATTTTTTGTCCTCTGTAATGTGAATGGTCTCTGTGATATGGTCTTTCTGCTTGCAGAAGACACTGAATAATGGTATTCACACAAGATTTGGAAGACTCCCTCCATTCTCTTCACTCCCTCCACACCCTCCACTTATGATTTGTCCTAAAAAAAAAAAGACTCCATGACTGCACACATATATTTCCTTCACAGAAGTGCCAATTATATGCTTTCTTTCAACATCAGAGGCAGGTAAAACTTTCTAGATATCTGAACTAAAGAAAATATAATTCACTCTTACATCTATTGCTGCTTAAAAGCAACAGGTGAACAACACGCATTTTCTATCTGCTTGATTTCTTGAAGCTCAAACAGCCACTAAATATCACTGAAAAGAAAAAAAATCATACAAGATTGTTTCAGAACTTTATGTATCAGACTTTATCAGGAATATCTCACCTCAGGACAAGAAGGAAGTGTCCTTTTTCTTATCATCCCCACCAAGAACCCTCAAAAATATCCCTTTTTTTTTCCACTGTCAAAGATTCTCTGATGCTTTTTAATGGAAAGCATTCATTGCATTTGCAATTCTAACAAATTCTATAAATATGTGATTCAATCATCAAGCTAATTATTTGCAGTTCTCTATGAATCCTGAAGAATGTATAGCTGCCTAAGATACCAAAAAGAGCTCGTAATTTTTATTTAAAGATACCATTACCCCATTTGTTTATTTATATTTTTGTTTAATATAATTTCTTCCATTATGTTTAAAAATATAATTGCCCATATTAGAGAGGTAATTGTCTCGTCTGTGTAGACAAAAATCTTTCTGCTCTGGATGAAGACTTTGAGTGCACCCTCAGCAAGTTCTCAGACTACAAGAAGTTGTGTGGTAGTGTTGCTCTGCTGGAGGGTAGGAAGGATCTGCAGGAGGATCTAGACAGGCTGGATCAATGGGCTGGGGCCAATTGTATGAGATTCAATAAGGTGAAGTGCCAGGTCCTACACTTGGGTCACAACAGCCCCATGCAGTGCTACAGGCTGGGGGAAGAGTGGCTGGAGAGTGGCCCAGTGGAAAAGGAGCTGGGGGTGCCTGTTGAACAGACAATGAACATGAGTCTGCATGTGTCCAGGTGGCCAGGAAGGCAAAGGGCATCCTGGACTCTACCAGCAATGGCGTGACCCAGATTAGGGATTGTCTTGCTATTCTGGCATTGGGAAGGTCAAATCCTGTGTTCAGTTCTGGGTCCCTCATTTCAAGAAAGACATTGAGGTGCTGGAGTGTGTCCAGAGAAGGGCAAGAGGGCTGGTGGAGAGTCTGGAGACTAAAAAATGTGAGGAGGAGCTGAGGGAGCTGGAGTTGTTCAGCCTGGAGAAAAAGAGTATCAGGGGAGACCTTACCCTCTCTACAACATCCCGAAAGGAGGTTGTAGCCAGGTGAGGGTCGGCTTCTTCTCCCAGGCAACTGGTGACAGGATGAGAGGAAATGTCCTCAAGCTTTACCAGGGAAGGTTCAGGGTGGACATCAGGAAGAATTTCTGCCCTGAAAGGGTTGCCAAGTATTGGAATTGGCTGTTCAGGGACGTGGTGGAGCCGCTACCCCTAGAGGCGTTCAAGAAGCAACTGGATGTAGCACTTAGTGCTGTGGTTTTGTTGACATGGTGGTGTTCAGTCAAAGGTTGGACATGATGATCTTGGAGGCCTTTTTCAACCTTAATGACTCTATGATGCTATGATTTTTTTATTTCAGACACCAGCAATCAAATGTCAAGTTCAGATGCTGTTAGTGTGAATAGCAATCACATCAATCACCTGTGATGTACAGTGCGGACAGGAGAGATGGGATTTGACTGACCCGGTCACCATCAGTGTCTTTTAAAATCAGCTCAGAGAAGGAGCCACTTAGGTGTGATTCACGTCATCCTGAAGGAGCAGCCTAAAATAAGCCAGATGAGTCATGTCCCAGAAATGCTTATTTCTCACCAAAGACTTTGATGGGAGCTGTGGAGGGCTACCTTAGATTTAGTTAACTGCATTTCTGAGATATAAAGTAAGGTAGATCTGAAGTAAGAATCATATCAGATCTGTCTCTGCTGCTGCCTACTCATTCTGAAAAGAAAGGTATGAAATGCACACAAGCAGTTTCATTAACAGTGAAAAAATTATGTTCATCAGAAAATAATAAATTTTTCATTTAAAAACAGATTTTCTAGAGAAACTAAGCATTTTAATTACATATTTTCATTATGCTTTTGGTGATTGGTTACCAAACTACAGCATTTACTTTTGGGTCATAAGTGCTCAAGTTTCAAACTATCCTAGGGACTGCTAACAGCTATTTGAGTAGAACTTGAAAAAAGCCTAAATAATGTCACTTTTTTATTCTAGAAGTCCTTTTGCAACATAACATGTATAAGCAATGAAAGCAGTATAGGAATGGACCAAAGCAGGATGCTGCTGGCTGCAATCAGAGGAAAATTGTTGAGAAAAACACTGAGCAAGAAAGGGAAACAGGGTGGGGCACAAGCACCCACTCCTGTCTGGGAATGTGCTAGAAAAATACACTGAGTACTAAGGAAAATGAAAAAAAATG
The DNA here is from genome assembly GCA_013400495.1 of Nicator chloris. Taxonomy (NCBI): domain Eukaryota; kingdom Metazoa; phylum Chordata; class Aves; order Passeriformes; family Pycnonotidae; genus Nicator; species Nicator chloris. The sequence goes on from WAAE01021237.1 coordinate 34,545, forward strand.
AACCAGAAAAACACCTGAGTACTAAGGAAATTAGGTTAAAGCAAAGGAAGGCAGTGAATTTGAACAGTAATTGGGAAGGTTTTCTTTTCACTGTTATAGGCTGATGGAAGGTATATTCCTCATTATCAGTTTGATGGGTCTAACAGCTTCTACCACAGTAGCAAGGGAAAAAACATAAAAGGCTGTTATACCATTTCTTCCTATCAGTTACCCAGGGACACTGAAATTATATGGAAAATCCAAAGTATTTTTAGAAAATGGGTTATATGTCATCATTCATAAAAACTATACCCTGCTTCAGTGAAGTAAACAGCTGGCAGACATAAAAGAATTAAAAGAACACTTCACTTCCTATTTAAAATGCTGTAGGAAATGTTCTAACCAACTGTTACTATTTTCTAATGTACTTTTGGAGATAATAACAGGAAAGCTCTTTACAAAGAGTGATGGGCTTTTGACTGAACTTTGTAGGAAATTCATAATTTCACCATTGCTATACAAGGTTATGAAGGCCTTCTCTGCTTTTCTTCCTGAAAACTGGCAATGCAACAAGAAGGAAAAAGATATGTATTATGATGTACGTGTTCAATAGGAGCAGGACCAGATTATGACCTATTATTGAATGTCTGTACCTGCTAAATACTACAGCATTTTAGCATCAAGTACATTTATCCCATGCTTGTTTTTCTTGCCCAAAAATTCTAGCCCCGGATGTACCTGATCTGATGGGTAGCATTCATATCATTTTACTGTCAGATCATATGATATTGATTTCTTTGGACCTTTTTGAGTGTGTCCATCTGACCTTAGTGGGGCATCTCAAGCAACATGCATAGCAGTCAGGTCCTGGACTCCCCTCAGTGTGTCATAACAGCTGCCTCACTGGCAGAAGGGGAAAAACTGATTGGAACTGGGCTGTGCCTGAACTATTCACTGGGGATGCAGTAGTCAGCAGAGGACATGTGTGCCATGATAGGAATATGCATTCTTTTGTTCCACTGTTACATATGGCATGGTTTGGAAAGGGCATTTACAAGTTTCTGAAGGAAAATACCCAACTTCTGAAACACACAGACATAATGTGCTCAGTAAGTGTGTCCAGTATCAGCATCCATAAATTACAGTGTGATCACTGATTTTCCAAATGCAAGATAGAAAGTACTTCTGACAATTACAGTAGTCATAGCTTCTCTCAGAGAACGCTGAACACTGGATGTGATTTTGATGACTTTATAATGCTGGGCATGCCAAACTTCTAGAATTAGGATCCTTACTGGATCCTAAGTGGTGTCAATTCAGGACAAAGGAGATACAATAAGGTTTTGCATAACTCATCACAGCAATTGTCACAGCAGGGTTTCTAGTACTGCACTGCTGTGCCAGAGCTGAAGAGCAAGATAGTAGTGCCAGCTTCCATCTAGAGATGACCAGATGCTTCCTGACCACGATGAGGTAATTGAAATAAGTGTCCTGTTCCTTAAGAGCCTGTACCACTTCATAACATATGGTCAGGAAGGATATTGGCCGTCACAGATTACTAGCCTACTGCAAGTCATTCATTTAGCCTCATGTTCACAGGGCCTGGCTCTCAGAGGAATTTTGATCACACCAAATCTTCTAGAGGACAACAGAACAGGACAAAAGCAATCCAGGAGGTCCTTTATATCATTGTCCTCCAAATGAGGAAAGACACTGTGTTGGGCCTCATACCAGTGAGGGTCTTGTTGGGATTGTGAGGGTCAAAGGCAGTCTTGCCTGCAGTAAACGTGAGATGGAGTTCAGGGCATATCATGAAGTTCAACAAGGAGACTTGCAAACCTGTTAATCTTCAGCCTACGCCTGAGGAACAACCACATCCACCAGTATATGCTGGAGACCACTCAGCTGGAAAGAAAAATTACAGAAGAGGTGCCAAAAGGCAATGGGCACAAACTGAAACACAGGAGGTTGTTTTTCCAGATCAGGAAACACCTTTTCACCGTGAGGGTAGCTGAGCAACTGGCACCAGTTGCCCAAAAAAGCTGTCAAGTCTCCCATCTTGAGGATATTCAAAACCAGTCTGGACATGTCCTGGGCAACCAGCTCTGGGTGGTCCTGCTTGAGCAGGGGGTTGGTCAAGATGACCTCTAAAGGTCCCTTTCAACCTCATCCTTTCTGTGATTCCCATCCAGAGGACTATATGTTAGTGTCCTTAATTGGTCAGGATGTATACACAAAATCATCCACATACCTGGGTTTCAGCATAAGGCTTATGATATATCCTGTGACTTTTTTCTGATATTAGTGTATTTAGCTGAAACAAAGCTACAAATGACAGTGCTCAGAACAGTGTCACTGACACTGAAAATGGTCATAGCCAATTGGCATTGTCCTTGAGACGGAGGGTGTATCTAATATGAATCCTACCAGGTGTGCCTCTCCCTTTCCTTGCAACTCTCTGGAGAGTTGAGTGGTGAGATATGTCTGCAAGTGCCCTTGTTGCAAAACAAGGAATTAATTTACCACTTCCCGTGGGCAGCCAAGCATTCAGCCATCTCCAGGAAAGCCAGGTTGCATCATATGTGATGGTGACTCAGGAAGACAAACACCAGAACTCCAAATGTCTCTGCCTTCCTCCATTTTCCTCAGGTTTATATGCTGAGCATGATGTTATATGGTGTGAGATTTTCCTTGGGTCAATTGGGCTCAGCTGTCCTGGTTGTAACCCCTCCCAACCCTTGTGCACCCCCAGCCTGCTCAGTGGTGGGGTGGGCTGAGAGGCAGGAAAGGCCTTGACTCTGGGCAAGCACTGCTCAGCCATAACAAAAAACATCCCTGTATTATCTGCACTGTTTCCAAACATAGCTCCCCTACTAACTACTATGAAGAAAATAAAGTCTATTCCAGTGAAAACCAGCACATGTGGAAATAAAGATTGACTCTGATCCCAGCCAACAGCTCTAAATCTTTAAAAGAGTTAGAGGTGAAGATCACAGAAGGACAGAATCAATTCTGTTGGAAAAGACCTCTGAGGTCATCAAGTCCAAGCTTTGACTGGACACCACCTTATCAACTATGCAGAGGCACTGAGTGCCAAGTCCAGTCTTTCCTTAAACACCTCCAGGCATAGTGACTCCACCACGACCCTGGGCAATCCATTCCAATGTTTGGCAACCCTTTCTGTGAAGAAATTCCTCCTAATGCACACCCTGAATCTCCCCTGGTGCAGCTTGGGTATATGTCCTCTTGTCCTTGAATTTGCCTAGGAGAAGAGATTGACCCCCAACTGGCTACAGCCTCCTTTCAGGCAGTTGTAGAGAGCGACAAGGTCACCCCCAAGCTTCCTTTTATCCAGACTGAACCCCCCCAGCTCCCTCAGCCACTCCACACAGAATTTATCTTCTAGACTCCTTCTCCAGCTTCGTTGCCCTTCCCTGAAAAAAGACATGACCCTGCATAAACATTCTGGGACTGCATCAGGATTAATCATATTTGACAAATGGATTTCAAATTCTTATGTTTCAGCATCACAGCAAACATTGTTTTAGAGAGATAGAAGTGTACCTAAAATGCAATGAAAGTGTGTAACTAATTTTTCAACATCTAAAATTCACCACTCACTTAAAGAATTGTGTAGACTCTCTAGCTATGGTCAATGTAGATGAATACAAACTTCTAAAGGAAATAGATTATATGAAAAGTTTTGAGAAGGTATATCCCAGAGCAGTTTAGTTTAGAGTAGATCAACTCCTTTAGACAAATAAATTATTTTACATCAGTCCAGCTTTACAGATTTAACTCCTTATTCAAGCTGAGGTTTACTGAACAGCTCAAGTGACATTCCTCTGTCATCCCAGAGTGGTTACTTCAATAAGAGCCAGCAAATAGAATGTTATTTTCTATCTCCATCAAAAGTAGCTCCTGCCCAGCAAGTGCTGGCTCAGTAACCTCAGAGGCACATTTGGCTTAAGGAATGGAAGAAACAAATCACAAAGTACAGGAGATAAATCTCTGCAAATGTTTCTAACATCTGAATTGACTAAGACAAGTTAAATAACAGGAAGGTATTATAAATCTTCCCCCACTTCAACAAATCTAATCATCTGTACACATTAAGATAGCATTTAATAAATGGTGCCCCTGGAAAAGTAAAAAATCCACTTGCTGGCAAATGCTCTGCCAATAGCAGAGTGAAGCCAAGATTACAGTGGTCTTTTAACACAGCTAACAAAAAAATCAATAGCTTTTTATTTTTATTAAATTACTATCAGTGCAGAGAATGACTGAAATATTCTTTCCATTACTTCATAGAATCATATCTGCTAGGAGCTTGCAAATAATTGGATACTGAACCCTTCTGATGGAGAGGTTCAGATATCTTTATTGTTAGAGGGGATGCTTAATGTACTGCCTTCCAGTGGCCCTTCAACACAGAAGGAAAAAAATCTGAGGACTCAGTAATTGACTGCTGCCTCAAAAATTAATAAAAAGCACCACACATAGGCAGCAGTTGCAACTATGAATTGAACTGTGCTCTCAGAGGTTTTGTTCTTTTAGAAAATCTATCAGAATTTCTATTATTAAACAAAGTACATGCAGCCTCAACAGGAGAAGCAGAGAGGGAGAAGAGTTGTCATGATAATGAATATAAAACATGTTTTATTCCAAATGTTGGTCTCTTGAAGTTCGAATGATCAGACATCATTAAACATACCCTGAAAGAGCACAGATCAACAAGATGTACATTTCCATTTTTATCAAATATTTCCACTTGTGCTTTACCACACACTCTTTTTCTGGTCCTTTTCACATTTGCCTGCCAAGGAATATTCAGAACTTAAGACAGGCTGAAGGACTGATGAAGAATTTCCTACAAAAGAATCCTACAAGTGCACCTGTCTACCTGTGGTGAGGGAAAGTCTTTTCCAAACACAGACTCTTTCAGTGATTTTCAACCTGCCCAGAAACCGTAGCCCTGCACATTTCCTGGAACTGACATTATTGTGTGTGCTCTGAATTTACACATTCCCCCACAACTTTTCACACACCTCCAGGGATCCACAGACCCGAGGTAAAAAAAAATCGCTGCCTTTCACACAGCCTCATAGGAGATGTGCTTCTGCCCTAGGTGCATTAGGGGTCACTGACCCAGGAAGGCATCCCATTCACTGTGCACACTGACTGCCTGGAGCCTCACAGCAGGCAACAGCAGCACTGCCCAGCCTGCTGCAGCTCCCTCACACCAAACACACCTGCCTCCAGTGATAATGTATGCAAGGCAATGCAAGGCAGCTGGGATGAATCCCCCTTCAGACTCAAGCTATTCACACTCGGGAGAATGAGATGACGAGTGGGGCATGCCACTCATAGAATTCAAGGGACCTTTTTCCACCTCAAGCATCCAGAATAAGAGGGAGTTGGGAGGAGAGCTGTTCAAAAAAAATCAAGCAAAAGGCAATTATGGAAAAATAATAATCTCAGGATGGTTTTTCCCTGACCGCAATGCTGACCTGAATATAGACTCATTTCTTTTCCATAGACAAAACATCTCAAAAACCCATTTAATGTCTCAGAAAAGTAGTAGTAGGCAGAGGCAAAAGACAGGTGAGACAAAATTTATTCAGAAGTAAAGAAATACCATTTTCAATCATATTTGGAAAACAATGGAACTGTGTTTTTAATAATCTCAAGGTACTGTACCCAACAGGCTCCCGTTCATTCACACTGCCATAGAACTTTATCTGAGAAAATCCACTATGATTTAGAAAGCTATGAAAAAATTTAGTGACTTGAAAGAAATCATTACCTACTGAGAGTGTTTAAAAAGCCTGCACCAAATTAATCAGACGCATCATCATTGAAAATTATATAGTTTTCTCTATGTTATGGTACCAAGATGTCACTAAAGAAATCATAATAAACCAAATGGTTAGTCACAATTGTGCCAGAAGTCTATACAATTTCCAGGATTAAGCAATGCTACAGCAAATAATTTCTATTTTGTTTCTTCTGTGACTATACTTTAAACATCACACAATACTCCTTTAAGATTTTTACTTTCTCATCCTCATCTTCATCTTCCCATAGGAAACATCATAGAATCATGGAAGAATTAAGGCTGGAAAACATCTTTAAGACTATTGGGTCCAAATGATAACCCAGTATAACCTTGTTCACCACTAAACCATGTTCTTAAGCACCACATCCAAGTGCCTTTCAATCACTTCCAGGCATGGTGATTCCACCATGTCCCTAGGCAACTTATCTCAATACCTGACCACCCTTTCAGTGAAGACATTTTTCCCCATATCCAATCTAAACATTGCCTGGTGCAACCTGAAGCCCTTTCCTCTCATTCTGCCATCACACTATTCAGCATGTCTAAATACTAAAGTATTGAAATATTGAATGAAAGGTTAGAGGGTACTCTAACAGTATAACTGTGTCCTAGGGTGACTTTATGATGCTTGTATCCCCATATTGTCTGCCCTGTGTGTGTTAGATATTATGTCCTATACCTTTAAGGCCAGAGCGAAGAGGGAAGGAGCGTGCAGTTTGTTTGGAGAAACTGCTCTGACTCCTCCACATTCCTTTTTTCCTGCTCAGATGGTGCTGTCTTTGGACAGACGGACGGAGTTTTTTTCTTTTCCTTTTTTCCTTTTTAATTGGTTTTTGGCTAATTAAAGCAGAGAAAGTTCCTGGACAGAGTCTTTGCCTTTTTATTGGGACTGAAATCTGCCCTGGACTGAGAAGACCAGAGAGGCACCTGCGGCCCCCTGGGGCCTGGGCCCCCCTGAGAGAGAGACTGAGAGGGAGCCTGAGAGAGAGCCGAGTTATACCCACAGCAAGGACACTTTCATTCTGGGAATCCCTCTGGATCGGCGAGAGGTTTTATTGTTTCATATTATTCAATTGTTAATGCTTGTGGGTTTTTGTTTGTTAAATAAAGAGTTTTTTCCACTTTTCTCAGAGGAAGTTTATTCCCAAACCAACAGAGAGTGGGGGGCGGTTTTGGGCTTGCTTTGAGAGGATCCAAGTTGGGAGGGTTCTTTCCCAAATTTTGCCCTAAACCAGGACAAACTGAAAAGTTATTTCTATAACATAACGCAATCCCTAATCACACAGTATTTTATTTAATCTGGATAAGAAAGGCTAACACAAGGAGATAGCATGATCTCCAGTATGATTAATCTTGTAACATAAAGCTTTGCTATGCAAAGAGAAAGCATAAAAACAAAAACCAGAGCTAGCCTTAGACCTTGTCTGTAGATGGAAAAATCATCCAAATTCTTTCCACAGAGATATTTTAAACTATATTAGCATGAACTCAGAGCAACCACTACTTATATTTAAAGACAACCAAACTGAGGGGGCAGCAGTGTGATGCATGACAAAGTGAACACAAGCTGGTGTTTCATAAACACAGCGGTTGATGTCAGAGTCTTGCTTTTGTTTCCTTTTAGTTTCTATGGACATGGCACAGTTCAGAGGTGGCTTGGCTGCACGTTCTTGTGAGGAGACCTAAGGCAGAGATCACTGAAGCAGATGGTGAACTAAGAACAGCCCTTCAAGGCCACACCAGACCCCAGTGGCACCATGGGTGCAGAGACCTGGCAGTGAGTGGCACATTTCAGTGAATGCCAGCCCAATCCCAGTGTCCCTGGCCTCACACCCCAGTCCCACCTCCTCACCCTCCCCTGCCACATTCAGAGGCCTGGCAGAGCTGCTGACATGGGGATAGATGTCACCTGTGGAGTGGGGAATTAGAGGAATCTGTTACAGCTGAAATCAAGAGGCTGGGCTAACATCTGCATTGCTGTTTTCCAGTGTAATTAATTTAATTAATGACTAAAATCCTCTGCCTTGGCTTGCTGAAAACAATGTAATCTGTTCCATAGCGAAGTCTGATGTTTATGGAATTCTTTCCTCTAGAGGAAATAAAAGCCAAAGCCATGCTAACATTTGGTAGGGAGAGAATAGCTAGGAATGGTATGTTTTCACAGAATGTAATGGAAGACACCTTCAAGAAGATAGCCAGCTCACGATGTGGTAGCAAGATAACATCAAAGCACAAAGAATTTGAGGCTTGCTGAAATGACCTGCTGCAGGTGATCAGCTGAACAGGAGGCACTCACTACAGAGATTGTTCTCCCTGATGCTCTGCAGACTGTAGTGGACTGAGTGGCTGCGTGTCAGGCTTTCACCAAAGCCCATCTATCACTCCTCCCCACAAGTGGACAGGAGAGAGAAAATACAATCCAGGTTTCATGGGTTCAGGTAAGGTCTGGGAGAGATCACTCACCAAATATCATCCTGGGCAAAACAGACTCAGATTGGAGATGTTAACTGAATTTATAAAATCAGAACAGGATAATGAGAAGTAAAATAAATCTTAAGAACGACTTTCCCCCACCCCTACATCCTTCCCAAACTTTACCTCCTCCTCACTAGTGGTACAGGGAGACAGGGAATGGGGCTTATGGTCAGTTCATTGCATCTTTTTTCTGTTGCTGCTCAAGGAGAAGAGTCCTTCTCCCGCTGCACCCTAGGGTCCCCCTCATGGGAGACAGTTGTTCACAAACTGCTCCAGCACAGGTCACTCTTCCACAGGGTGCAGTACTTCAGGCACATCCTGCTCCAGTGTGGGCCCCCCACAGCACCACAAATCCTACCAGAAAACCTGCTCCAGCATGGGCTCCTGTGGGTCTGATGACAACAGCCTGTGGGCTGCTGACAACAGCAGCGAGCCCTGTGAAACAGATCAGTTTTTCTCAAAACATACCCTGAGAAAAACTAAGATGAAAAATGTAAATAATTTCTGCACCTGTGGTTTGTTTAGATAGAATTGTTGTTTCCAATTAGCCAGTCATGGTGATGGAGTGTTGAACAAAAGACCAATCATGTCCAGCTGTGTTAGAACCCTATAAAAGGGAATCGTTTTTAAATAAACTACACATTCATTCAGCCTTCTGACACCATGGAGATTGTGTCAGTCTTTTTGTGTCCAACAGCACCAGGTTCCTCTGTCCACAGGTCTGCAGGCTGCTGCCAGAATCCTATTCCAGCATGGGTTTCCCATGGTTTCACAGCCTCCTCACAGGCATCCACCTGCTCTGGTGTGGGGCTCCTCCATGGGCTGCAGGTGGATCTCTGTATCCCTGTGGATATAGAGATCCCTCTGGATCTCTGTGATCCTCCCTGGGCTGCCGGGGCACAGCTGCTTCACCATGGTCTGCACCACAGGCTACAGGGAATTTCAGCTGCAGCATCTGGAGCACCTCCTGCCCCTCCTTCTCCACTGACCTTGGTATCTGCAGAGTTATTCCTCTCAAATGTTCTCACTCCACTCTTCTCTGGCTGCAATTACATGTACACAATAACTTTTTTTCCCCTTCTTAAATCTGTTATCACAGAGGTGTTACCACCATTTCTATTTGGCCCAGCCTTTACCAGCAGCACATCTGTCTTGGAGCTGCGACGGATTGGATCTGGCTGACATGGGGAAGCTTCTGGCAGCTTCTCACAGAAGCTACCCCTGTGGCCCCCCCACTACCAAAACCTGGCCAAACAACCACGGTACACAGACCCACATCCACTCTGATTCATTTCTTTGTCAGGTTGGTTGTTTCAGACTGACCTCCTTCCTTTAAACCATGGCAAATCTCTTTGCCCGTGTCTGAGATACTAAAAAACTGTTGAAAATGTGCAACATAAAGGACTACAAGGGGGAAAAAAAGACAAAAATGGGGCACTAGAAGGAAGCAAAAGGGGCTGGGGAGTGCTGAGCTCTTGGCTTCCCTCAACACTGCATGATACACCTTCAGGGGTGTTTAATCCTCTTAGGTTCCACCCATGCACTGGGCTGGGCTGAGAGCACGCAGAGAGCCCGTTCCACTGTGTCACTTAATGGGAGATAAGGTGAGCATGCAGCAACTCACACCTGTGCCTGCACACTACAAACTCCAGGGCATTACTTGCAAGAACATGTTGCCTGCAGAGGGACATCCTGAAGAATCAGTAGGGTCCTTATCAGTGAGACGTGACCCGTGGCTTCTTGGACAAAGATGTTCAAAGTGAGTGGCCAAGCACTGGAACAGACTTTCCAAGGAGATTTCTCCATCCTCTGAGAGTTTCAGTAGCTGGATGGAGAAGGCTTGAAGGTCACTGCTCTAAATCAAGAAAATTACTCTGCTTTGAGCAGGGGATCAGACCACATGGGCTCCAGAGCTTCCTTTCCCCCTGAATTATTTTCTGATCGAACACAGAAATGGACTGGTGAAGTCACAGGCTGTATGTACACCAGTAAACAACACAGTCTGGAATACTTGTGGGAAGCTGAACTAAACCATCTCAATCATAGTACCCACCCCTATCATCACTTTGGGCTGCCCCAGTTAGCAGTCTGCCAACCCATTCATGGGCACAGCTGGGGAGACATCACACACCTTCACACACTGCCAGTGAACAACTTGTGTGTAGCTACCTTTTCAAGGAAGCTGAAAGTGTGGTCAGAAATGTTTGCATGCCAGTGGGCATTGGTGTCAGAGAAAGGTCCCAGGCACATTTGTTGTCTGGTTTAGAGCACATCCAGTGCAGGAATTACACATGTATTTCAAGGAGTTCTTCCCAAGACTTTGAAGTGCTACAATAAATAGATATTTTTTGAGTTTATCACAAGACATTACAATCCATGGATTCATTACTTCATTTCTTCTTTGAGCAAACACCACAGACTCAATTGCTATTCTAGAAAGGCACAAGTTTCCCCTAAGTCATGTAATGTGTCTGCCAATCCAATGAGGCTCCAGCTGGATCTCATCCTTGGTTCTATGGAGAATTGGTTCAAAAGACACAAATGAATGAGAAGCACATTGCATGAAACAGAAGGAAACAAGAATATCTAAAGTGAAATGCAGCAATGTGCAAGAGTAGACTATGAAGCAAGAATTGTTCAGATTGGCAGATCCCTCTTTGGCTATTTGGTTGTGAAGGGCAAAAAATATATCTTTGCCAACATAAAGCTGTAGTGTGGCATGAGAATAGAGCAATAATTTTACTGGATCTTGTTATTGTAGACAAAAAAAAGTTTTACTAGCCCATCCAGAAACCTAATGAAGTTCTCCTGTGCTGTCTTGCAAAAAAGCCAAAAAGACTTTTTAGCTCAAGAGATACCTTTACTGAGGTTAAAAAAAAAAAAAAAAAAAAAGACAACTTTCTGCTCCAATGTGGGAAGAGCTATTCCAGTTTCCTTGAGCAGGAAACAGCAGCCATTCCGGCTGAGAAGCAGAAATATTCATGGCATTATTCTGCAGATTGGCACTGTCAATAACTTATATTCACTTACATGCTTGCAAAGCAACTGATTGCAAAACAGATTTGGCTCTGATAAAAACAAGCAAATCCAAATTCTCAAAAAAACAGAGTTAAAAATTCTGTTCAAGTCTGACAACAGGTTCCATTAAACCACAAGAGCAAATATTTCAGTTCTTGGTAAGAAAATTAAGGAAAGGATCAACTAAATTTAAAAAGCTGCTGCTTTTATTTCCTAACTCTGTCCCAGACTTTCTCCAAAATGCCTCAGCTCTGATTTGCTATTTCACCAAGGAACTTTCCTTTAATTCATCTCTGCAGGAATGGTTTTGGCTTTGTTTTACAGAGCAGTGCTCAGAACTACATGCTTGTTATTGACAGCTGAGATGACTTGTTCTGAGCCTCCTTTTTTAATAAAATTCCACCTTGTATAAATAATTAACTGTACAGTGCAGCACCTTTCAGGTGTCTAATCCACCAAATGAGACAGACATCTTTCTTCAAGGTGTGCTTTTTTGAACCAAAGCTTGTTTGCTTTACCTACTAAAGGGCACTAATCTCTTACTAGGAGAAATAAGAGATAGACACCCCTTTCTTTCACATAATGTGATTGAGTGGGTCACCTAGTTCAGCAGAAATTTAGTTCTCACATAACTGGAAAAAACTGTTTTTGAAGTTGTGTAACATTCTTCATGAAAAAAGAGAACTCCTTACCTACTGCTAGGATAGTAATACCTACCACTGTGGTATTGCTAAAGCTGTTCCTTTGGCCAGTTTTCAGATTTTCAGATTCTACTATAGAATTATTGAGTCCATGGTTTGGTTAGGTCATCCAACCGGGGGTAATTGGCCTTTGAAGTTTAAATGAGGGTCTTCACTTTTCCAGCCAGCTGTTAAAGGAAATATTTCCCTTTTCAGACATGCCTTAAGTAACCTGTGCCTTACAGTTCAGATCACTTAATTTTGCTTTTAATTTCCCATACAGCCTCAGGTTTATCCATCTCCATTACAAAACCCACAAAGATATTTTTGGTTTCCTAATCCTTAAATGCTGCTACTCCATATCACATAAATGTAATGCACCATTCAGCATCACCAAAGTCTACACAGACAAGGAACTCCTAATTGCATTTTTAAAATAACAGCTTTCAAAGGAAATAAACTTGGTGAAAAGCATGAGATGTAATTGGATAACAAGACTGCAACACACAGCACCACAATTCAATAAATTCCCCAACTTAGCCAATATTACCCAGTAATTAAAAATATCACTCACTTCTGCATTCCTTTGTCATGCTGGAACAAGTTGAAACTTTAGATATCTATATTCCTAGAGGTATAAACAACAATATCCATGGTAATTTTGTCTTATTTGAGTTTCCATGGAAACAGTGTTTATGGTATTGCAGTCTTATCAGGGAAAAAAAATGAGTTATAAATAATAAAGAGGCTAATGTTGGTTCCCTTGGTCTTGCTGAACAGCTTCAGGCACCGACACAGATGAATTGGACAGAAATGGAAGACAGCAGCTGTAACAGCAATGCTTGTTATCGACTGTGCTTTATTATTGGCAAGCCCATATAGCTGCTTGTCATGATTTAACCCCAGCTGACAACCAAGAACCACACAGCCACTTGCCACCTCTCCCTCAGTGGCACTGCAAGGGAGAGAATTAGAAGGGTGAAAGTGAGAAAACTCATGGATTCAGATAAGAACAATTTAATAACTGAAATTTAAATTAATAATAATAGGAGTATGAATAGTAATAATTTTAATGAAAGGGAAATTGCAAAGAAAGAAAAGTGATGCAAGTGGAAACAATTTCTCACTGATGCCCAGCCAGTTCCCAAGCAGCAGTCTCCCAGCCAGGCTTCCCCCTAGATGTGTTCCTGAGCATGACACCATATGGGGTGGGATATCTGTGGGTCAGTTGGGGTCAGCTGCCCCAGCTGTGTTCTTTTCCAAAATCATGCACTCCCCTGGCCCACTCTCGTGAAGTGGGGAGCAAAAAAAGCCTTGACTGTGCAAGCACTGCTCAGCAATGACAGAAACATCCCAGTGCTACCAACAGTGTTTCCAGCACAAATCCCCATACTAAATGGGTTCCAGTCATTTCTTAAACACTTCCAGGGATGGTGAGTCCAGTACTTCCCTGGGCAGCCTCTCCCACTCCTTGACCACCCTTTCAGTGAAGAAATTAACTCTATCCCAGCCAAAACACACATAGTGACAGTCTTGTAGTATGATGGTGCCAAATAACCTTTTTATTAATTATAAACACTAAAGATCTAGCTTTCTTAGCAAAAAAAAAAAAAAAAAAATGGCTATGTTATTCTCATTCTGGTAATTTGTAGGATTTTAACTTGTTTTTCTAAGAAAATTCAACCCCAGTCTGCATTTTGCTCATCTAATTTACATATTTCAATGAGAAACAGGTTTTTGTTCGTTTGTACCTCTACTCTGGATATCAGCATTACAGAATACCACTCTTACAATTACTTTGTTTTTGTTTTGTTTTGATTTTCTAAACTCCATATAAATATATATTATCCCAAGGATGGGCAACCCTCTCTTGTAACAGAAATGGGTCACTCTGTAGAGGCACTGCGTGTTTTTTATCCATTTCTGCCATGCTATTTAGTAAACCTAAGTGGGCCTAAGCTGTTGCCTACTCAAATGTTGGTATGTAATTGACCCAGCTGTCAGAACCCCATGACACCCTGTCAGCACTTTCTGAGCTCTGTAATTTTGAGAACAAATTAAAAAGAGAATAGAAATTGCTCCTGAGAAATGTTCAGTATCATCAAACCTGCTGAAGTCATGGGCAATTGAAAGTGCTCCACAATTCACAGGACACCTTCAGGACTTCATTCACATCACTCCAAAGAGAAGGTAGGCACCCATGACATGAGCTGAGGTACTTGCCACATAGATTTCTTTAATGCAGAGGAAATCTATAAGGAGAATTTTCAGCACTGTAGGACCCAATCCAGACAAAACAGGTGAGAAGAAAGGATTGTAGTCCTCCTTTCCTCCTGCTTTAATATTTATATATTTGTAATTCTTATCATGTTGTCAATACTTCTACTTGCATTGTGAGGCCCAGGATAAAACTCCTTCTGTACTTTAAAAAAAAAAAGGGATTTTAAAGCTGGTCTCACATTTTACAAGACTCTCCTAATGACTGCTCTTAATTGTTTTTATGAACAAGGTCTCTCCTGAAATTTGGCAAAGTTAGCCCTTTGGGTAAAAATGCTTCAATATTCTTTGGGCTTAAGAGACAAGGGCAACTTCATCTCCTTATTAGAACATTCAGCCTTGCAATTACACCGAATGCAATTAATTAAGTCCTTGTGTCCACATAAACAGCCATGTCCTCTAAATTTGGATCCCATTTCAAAATTTGCAATTCAGTTTCTTCACTAATTGTTTTCTACAGCAACACTCCCTATGAAATTCTATGGCAACACTCCCTAGCAACACTCCTGTTTTGGTGCCATGTGTCTTAAGAAACCTGTGGATGGCCTTTCCTGTTCAGATAATTTAATTTTTCTTAGGTGCAAAGTCTTCAGAGAAATTCCATAACGAACAGTAATAGTTCACAAAGGAAATCTCTGCCTAAGCCTACACTGACAAATGTTGATTCATGCTCACAAGCTTCTTTTTAAAAAAATCTCATTTTAAAACTCAGTGCCTCAGGGATACTATTATGGTTTGTCTTCTATATTTACTTTCAGTGTCTGGATCTAAACAATACTTTGTCTAAGGACTTCACCAGTAAATTATGGATTGTGAAAGAAAATTGATATTCTGTACATCTTAAAAAATATAGAGACAGGCTTGAGACAAGCTTAAGTACATAAAAATGTCTTTGAATAATCTGTAGCTGATGGTGTGCAATAGACTCCAGTGATTTAAGTGACTTTCAGGGAAACACAAAAAGAAACAAAAGGAGAAGGAAACTCTCACTCACTCATGCTGAGGGCAATCACTTTCAATGAGAAGGACTGCAAGAGAGACACAGCCCTTCAGGACGTGCAAACGCAAGGCTACAGAAGAGCAGCACAGCAGCAGCAGCAGCAGCAAAGCGCTGCCGTGGCAGTTTTGGTGTGCCCAGCTGCCAGCTCACCCCACTGCCAGAGAAAGGCAGCCAGCAGCACCACAGGGCCAGGCAGGCAGGGCTGCAGGGGCAAGCCTGGGCATCTCAAAGGTTCAGGCACCTGAGGGGCCTCAGAAGGGGACCTGACAGGGGCATTCTGTTGGCAGTGAGTACTCTTTGTCTCATCATTGCTCGATGTACCTGATCTGAGAAAGCCTTTCTGGCTTTTCCTATGGCTGCCAGAAATTGCTTAGCATGAGTTTATAGGTAGCACTGATGCAAGCGAGATCCATACCAAGTTACAGTGGTTGATTTGGCTTTCTGTGGCACACAGAAGCTTAGCAGGATCAGAACCCCATATCAGTATGTGCTGAACAAGATATAAGTGAAGATGTCCCTTCTCACTGCAGGGGCCTTTAAAGGCCCCTTTTAGCTCAAACTGTTCTGTGATTCTGTGAGAAGATAGAAACTTGTCCAACATAGACAAGAAGAAAAAGAAATTTATTTAGTTCCACAACTAAGTTATTAAAGATCAGCTGTAGCACTGTAAGTTATTAATACACATGTTCTTCCCTTCCCATACGTACAAATTAAATACAGCGTTCCTAAATTACATTTGCAAATATTTGCATGTACATGCACAGCTTCCTGCCTTAGTCAAGATCATGTTTCCTCAGAGCTGGGCTAGAAGCTTTTGTTTGAAATGTTGGTGCAGTGAAGGTGTGAAAATCTATGAACTGACTGGAAATAATGCACCTGACTACAATGATCACAAGTTTTGTTAACAGCTTACTGAAATCAGTGGATTGATGCAGTTCTTTTCTTGCCTTTAGCAAAACCCCAGCTACAGCCAAGTGAGAGATTTCTGCCTTTGCAATGTGTTGATTCCATTTCACTGGTCACAGCAAATTAAAAATCTATCTATGAATTTTATTTAAAGGATAAAATCAATAATGATTTAGACTCTTGGCCTCTTCAGTGAAGTGTCAGGATTATTTTGGAGGATTATTACATTGGCAGGAGTACTTAGCAAATCTATCAAAAATATGCACAAAGCTTTCTCACCACAATTAATTTTTTAAACAGATGCCAGATTTGTCCACTTATAGCCATATTCAGATGTCTAAATTTAGAAACAAAAGCTCTGCATATCCTGCATCTTCTGCAAAAGGAAATGGAAATAAGAAGAGCCTTTTGTTTGTCTTTTTGTTCTTTATAGTCAAGGCAACCTGATACCAACACCTAAATATGGGTTTAGGAGTTGAAAAGACCATCACCATCAGAAGAGAGACTGGTTTCAAAAACAAAGTACACATTCTTCTGCTATTCAGAACTGTAGTGTTCTAGTCCCACCTTTAGCAACCAGTGAGTGAGTCTGGCCAAGCACCCTCCATGCAAAACCTGAGCTACTCCTTTCTAAAACAAGTAGTAGATGACAGGCATTTCTCTATGACCTAGAAGGAGCTTTCCAGTTATATTTTCATCTCCATCAAACTAGCATTTTTTATTAGGCTTACTGCCAAACCTGTGATTTAGGGCTCATGGAAGAGATTGGGAAGCAAATAGTCTATCATGTCATCATATTGAATGTACTAACCTGTCTTTTAGACAGACACTTTGCAATCAGTAACACCTTTTTTTTTTTACTTACTAAAGGTCATAAAAGTTTAAAAAGGTAGAGTTAAAATTTCTGAAGGATTCAGTTAGTTGCATGCAAATGGAACAGAAAAATAATCCTTGTATAAAGGGGAAAAAAGCTATCTTATAACTTTATGATAAATATATTTTCTTTCAACAGTATGGAAAAGCAGCACAAATCAATGACAGCTGTAATTATGTAAACTATTTCTGTAACATACAATATTGGAACTGAGTGAAGGGGGGAAAATTGAACTTCTTTCTCCAACAGTAGAGCTAACATATTCTTATCTAGACTGTCAGTGGTAACTTGGAGCCCTCTAGCTCACAGTTCTTTTGTGATATTTTGAAGTCTATTACAGCACTGCTAATTGTGTTTGGAAACATTGATTTCAGGAAAGAGATGGAGTGTACTACATTAGAAAGCATTTGAGCCTTGGTAAAAATATACTGTGTATAGTGCAAAGGAAGTAAAGATTGACTTGTACCCCATGGGGAAAGCATAAACACTTGTTAATTATAGAGGACGCTCACCACCGAGGTAGCTGGGGACACAAATTCATATTTCCAAACAAAGGAAAGGAAACATTTGCTGATACAACCCAGCAGAGGAAGGGCTGCTCAGACCTCTCTGCAGTAATGAGCTATCTCCCCAGGGCAGACAAACAGGACAGCTGCCCAGAGCCGCTCGGAGATGCCAGAATGAGCAAGGTGGATTGACCCAAACGTGTAACCTTGTCCTCTCATGGCCAGCGCCTCAGCCACCCTCACAGCACCACGGAGAGGCCACACTGGCCCACCTGGCTCTGCCAGCACACTCATACAGTGCTGAGGTTCCCTGCAGCCCTTGTACCTCTTATTGTCCTCCCCACGAAGAGAGTCAGGGTCCAATGGAAATTGAGTGGGGAAGGAAGGCTTTTCAATAAGCCTTAACCTGTGGTCACAGGAGGACTAGGGAACTCATTCAGTGCTCCTTGTCCACCCTGCACAGGCCATTGCCCTCATGTCATTGAGCCAGAATATTCCTTTTGGGCAGCTTGTGCCCCCAGACCACCCCAGACCACCCTCGCCCATGGAAAAGTCCTGGGGCCATTGCAAGCCCCGAGGGCTGTGCCCAGAGCACGGCCTTGAGCATCTATCCTGTTGTGAGCATGCTTGTGTGCCTGGTGAGCCCAGACCAAGCACCCAGGCAGCCTTCACAGGAGGGCAAGAACCCTGCAGGGCTCATAGCCACACTGTACCCAGAAAATCACACAGATGAGGCTACTGTGTCTTGGAGAGGAGGAGGGTTTAGCACAAAACCACAAGTGTCCACTGGCCCCTGAGGCAGAGGAAGACCCAGGGACATCGTGCTTGCAACAACAGGCACAGGGACAGAGTAGGCTGAATTTGAGCTCTGCTTCATAAAAAAGGAACAATAGCAACATCTTGACCTCTGCCCTCATTCATTACTTTAAAGTTGCTGAAGAAAACTCAAGAAGTAGACATGAATCAAATTTTTATCCAAGCAGAGCCACAAAAAACATAATCATGGCTTCCAGTGCTGTGCTCCGTATATGCAGTTCTTTTTCCATGGGATTTTTACTTGCAGCAGAAAACTCATAAGAATACAAAGCAGCTTGTCTGATGGCAGCTGAAATCTTGTATTTAGTGACAACATATATGGCTAAGTTAGAGGCAGAAGATGGAAGAGACTGTGCTGTGTCTCCTTGATTGTAATTGGAATATAAATAACTGTTTGCTCTAGTCAGATACATTCTGCACAGCGGACATAAATTACGATCAGAAAAATAGTAGGCTTTGAATGCATGAGGAACAAATGCTTGCCTTGTACTTCTACAACAGTAAAAGAAGGGATTGAAATCAAACTCTGTGACAAATTATTCTGTGTTGTACGCACTCAGTGAAAATATGGGAAGAGGTAGAGCTCTTAGGCTCAATGCACAGATGTCTTTGTACAGTTATTTGTTTTCTTATTTGTATTATTCACAAAGGATTGTAGTGCATAAGATTAGTGCAGCTAGACAAAGCAAAGCCTTGCTGCATTAGCACATGACTTAACAGGGTATCTGGGCTGCATCCAGAGTGGGTCTGATGAACTGGGTGGGTGAAAAGCCATGGCAGTAACTTATGGTGAGGCTGGTGTGGTGGAACGGACAAACCCCAGAATACATCAGCTTGGCATAACACCAGGGAAATTGGATCAGGGAAATTAGCCTGTTTTAGCATCTATGGTCAGAATAAGCCAGGCTGGGTGGTTGAGTTTAGGCAGCAACAGATGTATTCCCCAGATCCCAGTTTTTATAAAAAAAAAAAAAAATCTGTATACCATTTGATTGAAAAAGGGAAGGGGGGGGAGGGGTTGGTAAAGACAGGAGAGACAGATGAAGGGAATGAGGGACATAAAGAAAGATCAAATACTAAAGAAAAAGGTTTCCAGCAGCTTACACCGATGGAAAGGATGCACAGGTTTACTCTCAGTCCTGCTGATAAATGGTATCTCGAAAGGGAAATGTAACAGGAGTGGAAAGATTGTGAGTCAAAATACAAGGGCACTGTTAATAATTCATTCCATTGCCCTGTGTTTTGTTTTCAAAATTGTGAACCCTTGTCTTAACCTTCACTTTGACAGAATAAAGAAAACTGATTTCTTTTATCTGTAAGGCTCATCTATTAAAAAAACCAACTCTGAATGAGACGACAAGTAAAAAGGTTTCCCATTCTTCTGAGCAGTGATTTGAACAGAATGAATAGGCAAACTCACAGAGGGCCTTCATACAGCAAGCATTAGGAAAGCTTAGAAAATTGGGGCACACATTTCACACTTCTCCACAAAGGCCTGTTTTGGTCTGGGAACACTGACAGCCATGCTGTCAAGATAAATTCCCTTTGGCAGAACATAGCCAACACAGACCTGAAGAGACACATAATGTCTATGAACCTCAGAATTAAACACTCTCAGTATCCATAAGAAACAGAATTCTGAGCTACAGCCAGGTAAAATTGAGCAAACTCCAGCTAATTGCAAGCATCTGCAGGAAATAAGGGTCACAAATCATCCATCTAGTTTTACACCTATCACCATACCAGCTCCCCACCATAACTCATGTGAATATCATTCAGCCTGGGTTCATCACCTTTCAAACCACAAGTGACTGCTTGCTAAGAGTACTGAGATGATAATATGTTTTTTAATAACAGAATTCTATAAAATAAGTAATGAGATGTAAGAGAAGGGAAAATTAGTGACATGCCCCACTGACATTCAGGAGAAGCTTGTATGGACAGGATCACCTTTAAGCCATATCTGAAGTATCCAGCACGATTCTGTGAGAGATTGGAATGTTATGGTTAATGGTTTAAACATTGTTATGAAGGACTTTTTGCCCATTATGGCAAAACTGTATAAAGAAGCTGTGACCACCAAAGCCCGTCCCTCCCTGAACATGTCTTCTGACTGGAACTTTGGACTCCAAGTTATGTCACCTAAGGGAACTTAGGATAAAATAAAGGTGACAAAATTGGGACCCATGGACTGGTGATATTTTCTACTTAATCTATCTCTGCCACTCTCTTTCTCTCCCCTCCCTTTCACTTTTGTTATTTCTTTCTATCTCTCTCTCCACCTCACAATTACTATTAAATAAAATCCATACTATTGACTTGGCACATGGTCTCCTTTGCACCTTAATTTGGGTACAGGCATCTCTCTAATAATTTTAATAATCAGATCATAACAGATTCTCAGACGGCTTTGATGTGTTAGGTTACTGACAAGGTGCTGATAGTAGGGGACTGTGCAGGGGTGGGCTCTGTGAGGAAAAAAAGAGGAGCTGCAGCTGTGTCCCAGCCAGCTGCAGGATGGACCCAGACACAGCTGAGCCAAACAGAGAGACTGATGACATCTCTCTGATAATGCTTAGGAAAGGGCAAAAAATGGCACACAGCACCTGTGAGAACAAGTGAGAAAAAAATGGGGGTGGAACAGCTCTGCAGACATGAGGGTCATGGTAGGAGGAGGGGAAGTAGATGCCCCAGAGAGTCTCCTCTAACCCACATAGATGACTACAGGTGTCACCCTGCAGCTCATGGAGTTGACAGTGGAGCAGACATCCATCTGCAGCCCATGGAGCACCCCACACCTCAGCAGGTGGACATGCCCTGAAGGAAGCCTCAGCCTGTGGAGAGCCCGTGCTGGAGAAGGTTTTCTGGCAAGACCTGAGGCCCATGTGGGAGCTCACATTGGAGCAGTCCATTTCTGAAGGACTGAACCACATGCAAAGGGCCCGCACTGGAGCTGTTCATGAAGGACTGTAGCCCATTGGAGGGACCCCACACAAAAGCAGCAGAACAGAATGAAGGAGTGGCAGACATAAATTGCTATGAAAGGACCACAACCCCCAGTCCCCATTCCCCCGCACTGCTCTGAGGGAAGGAGACAGAAGAACTGAAAATGAAGCAGTTAAATTGAGCCTGGGAAGAAGCATGAGAATTTTTTTGTTTCTCACTATCCCATTTAAATGTCAATTTTTAGCTATAAATAAATTAAGTTAAACTTCCCCAGGATGAGTCTGGTTTTTGTGACAGTAATTGGTAAGTGATCTCCCGGTCCTTATCAAAACCCACAAGCTTTTCTGTCTTAATTTGTCCCCTTGTCCTTGTGAAGGGGGGGAGTGAGAGTGACTGGGTGGGCACTTTGCAGCCATCCAAGGTTAAATTCTATCACACATTTCTAAGAACAGAAAAGAAAAACAGGGGTTTGGTTGTTGGTTTGTTTCTTTTTTTTAATATTGACTAAGTCATAATTTAAAATTTGGTAAGAGCAAGGAAAACCATGTGATTTGTAGTACAACACAACAGTGACTTGGTTCTCCAAGTTAATTCTGACTATGCTCTTTCAACAGGCTAGGAAAGTCATTCATTCTTCAGGTTATCACAAAGGGAAATTACTTTAGGCTGAGTTTAGGAACCCATCAGAAGTTACTGCTATCGAACAAAAATAAAGCTAGCAATATATTCTCTTGATTCTAGAAATCACTTAAGGGTAAAGCTTCAGAAATTGCAGCTGGGGGCAGGCGTGGTCATTATTTCCCCTCTCCATTATAGCAATCATGAGAGTGTTATGAAAGCTGGGAGCTTTGCCCAGAGGAAGGACTTTGCTTTCAAGTGGACTCCACAGGTTCAGGGAATTTGAACTGAGCATAGTATTTGATGCATTAATTGGAGCACTTGTCAAATGTAACATTTTTAGTGCATGATGATGTCTTCATTAATCATGATGATAGTATGTGTATAAAAGCCAAAACGGAAAGAAAAGCTGAAGAGAGCAGATTGCAATTACTTCTAACCCCCCAAAGGAGGGAAGAGCTTGGTAGCTGGGACTTCAGGGCCATGTCCTAATTTTAGATGTGCTTTTTGAATTCCTGCTACCATTGTCTTTGGCAAGTGTGCTTCCAAAGTTACACTGTGCACCTCCACCTAGTTTTTCATACTTGGTAGCCATACAGACAGCAACTGAGTTCAAATTAATTTGAGTTTTTAAACAGAAGGGAGGTTGAGTCTTTTATTCCTCCAGAAATATGATTAAGTTTTTCTATTTCACTTTGTCCTACAAACAGGAGATATCCATAAATTATAGCAGCATAAAGGCTTGGCCTTTTCACATCCTGATAAAGCAGCTGTTTGAAGAATGTTTTTCATTTCTTCAGCCCATTGAAGATATGCTCTGCTTTTCCCAATGGGTTCTTTGACTCTTCAAACTCACTCTTTCTGTTTAGTTGCTTATCTAATATGACATTGATATTTCCATTTATCTCATTTGTGGTAAGTGAAAGGTCTTGTCAATAGGGATTTGGCACACCTAAAAGTTTCAGTAAGAATTATTTTCCTTTTTATGGAATCATTTCCTAATACTCGGTCTTTTAAGAGTGTCACGTTGAGCTGACAAGAAATTGTTTCTTTTAAAGGTTCCAGAGACTTTTCCCAAGGTAGCTGCAGCTCAATCAACATAGAAAATGGTCTTACAAAATGTTTTTGTAATTTCAAAAGGCTGGAGGTCTCAGTAGCTCCTTGCTGTGATGTGAAGAGGTGACTCAAACCTAGAGCTGGAGTGTGCCAGATTTAATTATAAAAGAACTCAATGCAGGTCAGCAAAATCCTCTTAAAGGTTAGCTTGTTCCAATATGCTTTTTATGAAGTACTGCAACTGAAATACAACATCCTTAAAAGGTTTGAGAAGGAAGTTGCCTGCTAGAGTGAGCAGGAGCCATGTTACAGGGAAACAGATGCTGTAGTAGAAGCAGGGAGGTGATTAAGCCCCTGTGTTCAGCACATCCTGGGAAAGGTCACCAACCAGTGCCATTTGGCAAGCCCAGGAGAGTGAACACTTGCATGGAAGCTATTGCTGACTTACTGGGAGCAGTGGAGGCTGACCTGGGGCACAGCTGCAGTGGTCTGTGACTCTCAGGGAAAAGGGCCATGTCACCTGCATCCACACCCAACACAGGAGCTGTTCCCAGGCAAAAAACAGAGGAGAGCAAAGACCCAGGAAAATGGGAGTGGTCTGATGAGCACCCCAGGGAAAGGGCATCTTCCTCACAGACCCCAAGCTGTCTTTTCATGTCATGCCTTGTGACCTTAAAGACATTGTCACTCAACATTGCCACTGTAGCCAAAAATATTCACTAAAAGATTTGATGATCTATTTAAGATTATATTCTCAGGGGGAAAAAAATCTGTTATTCATCATACTTCAAAATACTTTGTAGTACTTTACTGAACAATAAAGTATGGAAGGGCTCTTACTTCAATTGCTTGGGCATCAAATTGAGGCACAGGAAGACCTAATGATCTTAAACAAAGGGATCTGTTTAGGATCTTAGCTGCTTCATGTGCCAATGCCCTTAGGCATGCCCCACCCTCCCAGCCACATTGGAGCCATTTCCCTTTATAAGCTCAGAAGCAGTTTTGCCTCTGCCCTTTGTAAGGAATTTATTTCTGGAGCCAGGCACAGAAGAGACCTAGAAGCCTAGGGGATAATTAATTTGTACAACTTCATGGCCCTAATAAGATTTTTCACCAGGCATAAATCATTGCACCATGCAATTCTAGACTTCATTTACAAAGTATGAACATAGTGATGACTTTAGCACACTGAACTAGTCCAGCTCTCATTCAGGACTCCTCCTCCTCTACTAAGAAAACCCTTAGGGAGAAAATTTTCAGCTTCTTATGACATAAATTATCTTTCTCAGGGAGGCAAAAGAAGAAGAAAATTAAAATTTCTTGACACTTGTATATACCTATTCATTAACAAAATAAAATCAACTCAGACAATGGGACTATATGAACAAATAATCCTGGCTCTAAAAATCAGGTGTGAAAAGTGCAGAAAATAATTCAGGAATGCCTTTGAACACTTGGTGTCACATGTCAGAAGCTGAGAATCCACCACATCACAAGCAGTGCCAGAAACCACAGAGAAGTATCAGGACACTGCTCCCATCAGCTCCGAGTTCTCATCACACAAAGGAAAGGGAGTTCAGAAGCTGCTTCTCAAAACAGAGAATGTTTGAGGCACCCAGTTTTTTCTGGGGGATTATGAGGAGGCTGGAAAGGCTTGTGAGGAGTGGTTTTGGGGGTGTTTTTTGTTTGGTTGGGTTTTGTTTGTTCAGGGTTTTTTGTTTGGGTTTTTTCTTTTGGTTGGTAATGGTGGTGGTGGTAGTAATGATGATGCTGATGACTTTTTTGTTTGTATTTTTTTTCCTGGGGAAAAAGATAAAAACTAGTCTGGCACCTGTGAGGCAGCAGTTAGACATGAATGATAGACAAAATCACTATTTTCTCTCCCCACTTCTTTTAAGACAAAAGGGAAACTATCACTGGATCTGTATTGTGATATGCCTTATAGCTGATCTGACAGATGGTTCTGCTGCAGCATAGCAGTTAAACTGGCAGTGCTTATACAAACAGTCAGACAGGGCAAATGGTCTTTTGCATTCCTCCAACACACACAGGCTGCTTCTTCTTTGATAAACTCATATGCTAAAATAAAATGTATGTCAATTTGCTGTCTCGATTTTCCATCTAATTTGGGAATTATGGCAAGTGCTTTTCCAGTCAAGATAACTGAAATACCTTCATCCACTCTAGGCAACAGCTCACAGAAAAAGGCCAGATTATTTCTGAGGGATCCTTGTTCATATTCTGAGAAAATGGCTTGGTGAGACATTTGGCAAACTGGAATACTTTATACATGTTGGTACTGAGTCAGTGAGGAGAACAGGAGCAATCTGTTTTATTATGTCCCCATCTTCTCAGTGGCCAGGTGCCTTCCAGAGACGTACCCAGACAGTTCTTATTGAAACCAAGATGGGCTACCTGCATCCAGCAGTGGATGAGCTTCTATTTAAGAAATTGTGGAACAAGGGAAAAGGAACCATATCTGAGTACATCAAGCCTTGTGTGTCAAGAGTCTTCATCCAGATTCTCTTAACTCAAAGGCACAGAATTAGCCAGAGTTGCCTAATTTGTTCTGGGCTTGTTTGAATGTTGGAAAGGTCTTAGAGATATATGTGCTCCTTCTGCACATGTCCCTGTAATGGTTGGATGCTTACATCATTATTTAATCAAAGCTGAAGCATCACTCAGACAAAGAAAGAGAGACAAGTAAAAATAACCAAACCAACAAAAAATGCACCAAAAAAAAAAGTTACATCCGTTCTGTTTGAGTGCAGAGCAGGCAATGTTGCTGCTTTTCACTTGAATTCCTACTCCTTTCCAGCTAAGATGCAAAAAAAAAAAAAAAA
>WAAE01021237.1:60398-71599 GCA_013400495.1 Nicator chloris
AAAAAAAAAAAAAAAAAAAAAAAAAAAAAAAAAAGGAAGAAAAGAAAAGAAAAAGCAGCATTTGTCAGGGTGTCTCCATCAGGCAGGATTGTCTCCCTGAGCATCCCAGTAGTGTCAACTCAGGCTGATCTCAAGCAGTGAAATTTTCTCACTCCTAACACTTTCTGCAATCTCTCAAGACTTATGCAGCAGAGGTAGGATTAATCAAACAAATCCCCTTACTCATTTGCCTTTCACAGGAGGATTATTTCCCAAGTGTTTCCCACAGGCTTTTCTGGTGCCAAACAAGAACAGCAAGGCAGACTCTTACCACCATAGTTACCTGCCCTTTCCCTGAGACTGCATGGCTTCCTGGGGTTACCTGGCTTTGCGTTCAGATGATTTTTGGTCATTTTTCCTGACAATGTGAAGTCTCTTTTTCAATGGAGATCAATAAATAACAGAGCCACTTCTAAACCCACATGGATACTTAACCTTTCCAAAAATGCCACCTTCTTCCTTTTATGTAAACATGAAAATAGATGGATAAGCAAAACCAAGCAGATTTTGGGGGTTTTTCGGCCCTGTAGACTGCTGCTTTGGGATCTACCTGGAGTCAAGACAGCAGCATTAATTAATTTTTGCTCTGTGAGAGAACACAGGAGGCCAAGAAAAGTTAAAAGGAAGAGGGAGAGTCCTGAACAGCAGGTGGATGCAGACCAGTGGGTTAGCAGGAGTCTCTACTGCATGAAGACAGTCTTTTGAATACTTATAGGGCAAAAGTGTTTACAGCCTACAAAGCACCACTTTCTACATTTGAAGAATCGTGGGATTTATAGTATCCATTACATCAAGACACAGCCTAAGGAACAGCCACTAGAGAAAACAGAGGGAAAAGATATAAACAAACATCCCTCTGGAAATCTCACTATTAATGTAAATGTCAGAGGTGATGTTTGTTCCACATGATTCCTCCAAACAATGTATGATTATGGTAAGGATTCTCAAGATAAAGCTCCTATTTTATTTTTTATCTAAAGCGATTTAGCAAGCATTTGTGTGCCCTCTCTAAAATCATTCATTACACTATCTATAAATGTTTGAATGTGGTATGTTCTGTGACGTTTCACTTGCTTTAGAACTTTATAACATCTACATCTGATTCTGTCTAATTTTACTGGGAAACCAGAAAGAATTATTTAAAAAATCCTGTTTCTGTCAAATAAGATAGAGTTATTTGTAAAGAAATACCAGTGCCCCTGCAGAGAATGTGTTTCCATAAACCTGTTACACAACAGTCCTGCCTTTGGAAGCAGAGCACTGAACTCTGCAGTGGCAGAGAACTTGGACTGCAGGCATAGTAAGGTATCTTCTAAAAGCCTTTTCAAAATATGGCAGGAATATAAACCTCAACACAACAGCAGGAAGGTAGAGTACATAAACAAGAAATTTAAAAGAAAGAGGTGACTTACCTTGATGCCTTTGGAATTATACTAAGTGTAGTCTGTCTTCCAAAACTGAATATCATAGTCAACCTATAAAACCTAGAGGCCTTTTATGAATGTGAGATCTGTGTGCCATCAGATGCAGCTTTCAACAGACAATGCCAAATGAAATCCAATGTCATTTCCTAGAAGAATGAGAAATAATGCCATTTTTTGCAAACTGATATAAATCAACACAACGGAAAAATACAAAGAAGCCAGAGATGGTGTCCTTCAGTACATGCTCTAGAAAAATGTCATGTACTATACCGAATGAAAAACCTGTTTCTGGTGTCTGGACTTCTTTATTAAATTCACATCTCATCTCTAAACTTTCCTCCCAAAGGCCTGGCACAACAACCCTCCATCCTGAGAACAGGGTGGCGAGAGAGCCATAGAGTAGCAGTGGAGTAATATGATGCAAGCAGCCCTTTTTCAGTGGGATGACTCATCAGTAACCAATATATTTCAGGCAGTGTTACAATCCAATAGCAGTTCTCAATGCCAGTGGAAAAAAACCAAGAGACCAGACTACAACCAAGTGTTTTATGAGAACACGTCCATTTCCCAACTGCACCATTACTTTACACTGGGCTTAGCAGGTTATGAAGTGGATCACTTCCTTTGCTTGTGGCTGTACCTCAGAGGAAAAGAAATGCTACATTCCTGCTGTTTGACTAGCAGTCCTCAGAGTGGACAGATATGTCTCTGATCAGTGTAAAACTAGGTGCTCTGCCACAATGCAAAGAATCTCAGTGTTAATGCTGCCACAAGCACTCTCAGCTTCCTTGGACTTGGTTTATATCAAAGAAATTCAGGGTAAGGGAGTGTTGAACACAAAATTATATGGAAAGATAATTTATCTTAGTACAAAGAGGGAAGAGGGAGAGAAAAGTTAGCTACTGGCATGGCTGTGAAGAGGAGTTCCCTCTGACAGGTTCAGAACCTGCCCCTGCTGTAAGACACTGCAGATCCAAAACACCTGGGAGGTAACCAGCCTTCTCCCTTCCTGCTTGCCAGCTCTGCATCCTTGAAACAGTTCCAGTGGGGATCTTCTGAGCCAGAACACTCGTTAAGGAGTGTTTCACCACTTTAAAAGACACACACTGGAGATTAAACATATGCTGTTTAATTAAAATGCTGAAGCAATTTGATGAGAAATGCTATGGAAATAATGCTTAGAGTTGTTGCAGACTGAGAAGCAGTTAGCAAACTTGTACTAAAAGAAAGACCTGCTTTCAATAATGCCCTGAGTATTATTACAGCTGAGTGCCACTTGTACTGGAATTAAAAGTGTGCTCACTCTTCCTCATCAACAGATCTAAGTGTTTTAAAATTTATATGGATGTGTTGTTACCATCAGTGTTCCAGATTTGGGAGTACTCAAGGCAAACTTGACAAGCACAATTCTGGAGAAATACATAGCAAAAAAGTGAATGAAAACAAACAAAGAATTTTTTTTTAATGGCAAGTTTCACTCACTTGTTTTGGTTGCACCTGGGATTAATTGATTTGGATGCACCATGGCTCTCATTGTCACCAAAGTGTATCAGCTACACAGTGGGTGCACACTTGGAGGGAAAAGAAAGCACAATCCTCATCAATGCTCACTAGGGAAAGGGATCACACTTTACAAGCACACTGTGAATGTGAAAGGTCATTCAAACTTTTAACTGTGAGGTCTTTAATATGAGCTAGGTAGTGTGTGAGTCAGATCAGCATTCAGTGCAGCTGTCTCTCATCCTCCTATCATCAATTCACACCCAGCCTCTTAATGCTGAAGGAAGGAAGACAAATGTTTTGATGCAATCTTCTCCAGCAAGGGCTTTGGGAAAAAGGCTTTGAGCTGTTAAAAAAAAAAATAGAGCATAGCAGAAAATTCAGAAGGAACTCCAATTCTTCTAAGGAAATAATTGAATAATACCAGTGAAATGAGTACTGTGAGGGACTGAGTGTTCAAGAAGCCTGCAGCAGTGGGAAGGAGAGGGAAGATAACAAGGAAGGCATGGAAACTGGAAAACCAAAGGGAGGAGATGAAGGTATTAGAGACCCCTTATCTCTGGCACTACTCAGCCTTCTTATAGCCCTTCTGTGTGTGGGCTCCTCCAAAGTCCTTCAACTCCTTCTCAATGAGCTCTCACCTTCAAACACTCC
Organism: Nicator chloris; assembly: GCA_013400495.1. Classification (NCBI taxonomy): domain Eukaryota; kingdom Metazoa; phylum Chordata; class Aves; order Passeriformes; family Pycnonotidae; genus Nicator; species Nicator chloris. The sequence goes on from WAAE01021237.1 coordinate 64,016, forward strand.
ACTCCACATTATGCACTTCCCCAGATCATGCCAGACACATCCTCCATTTCATACTGAAAAAATCCCTCTTCAATAGGCTGCAACACAGACTTCAGACTACACTTCAGACATTTTGAACTCAATCCACCTCTCCAGGCACAAAAGGTGAACTATGTCTATGGGGCAGTGTTAGAGATACAATTAGAGTGGGATGCAGTTAGTGACTCTACACATTAGGACATTGTGCCCTGTGAGCATTTGAAGCTTTCTATTATCTCAAGAAAGCCTAAAGGGAAGGGGATGTAAGGGTAGAGAAAACAAAGTCCAGAGGAGAATAAATTTTGACATAAAATAAAAAAAATAAAAAAAAAAACCTAGAAAGATGAAGAAAAAGAAAATTTAGGCCCACATTCATGCTCAGAAAAGGATGCTTACCTTAAACCTTGCTTTTCAGCTACACCTGCTATAGGGCATTCCCCAGACAAGGAGTACACATTGCATCTTTCCTGTTATCTCATGTGCCAGCCAAACATTAGCACAGGAAAACACATCTAATCTAAGCCCTGATCCACATGGTGCTGCAGGCCTACATCCAAATTTATTCCTCTAAACATAGATAGAAATGCTCATAGACAGAATTCCTTGAGACTATTAAAACCCTTGGGTGAGGCTGGTTCTTGGGCAAATTTGTTTAAAAAATAAATTTGTTCATTTGTTTTAACTTAATCAGTGAAACTTAAACTGCTTGAACTTCATCTTGCCTAAAGAAACACATGAAAATAAAGGGAGGCAAAAACCAAAGTGCAAATCAAAACCCAACCTGGCCAAGCACAGGGCTAGGTAACAAAGATGTTGAGGATTTTAAACAACACCTGAATCTGCATGAAAGATGCACTGGTTTTGCAAAAGACTGCTAAGAAAGTAACCTAAATACATCTCATGTTTCAAAATACACAGAGCAGGACATCTGCCTAACCTGTTTTGTATCTGACATTGCAGTCATGTATGTAAGAAGTTCATGGAACTTGTAATAGTAACAGTAATTATGAGAATTCAACAGACCATGGTTTGTCGCTTGAATTTTGGTGCAAAAATTCATTATAGAACAAGAAACTCCTCTTTCATTAACCACTTTGTTGTGTTTCTCCAAAGTTAAGCTTATTAAACTGATCAAATGATACATGACCCAAACACCTTAGCTTTATAATTAACAAGTTTTTAGTCTAATCCTGGCTGTGGCAATGTTACAAAAAGGGTGTGAAGGCTTTGTAATAAAATTGACTGAATAGGGTTCTGAAGAAGTTATATGAAGAAATATTTTTGTTCAAAGATTACTTGGGGATATTGCTGCTGAACTCAAATGGGCATCAGCAATTCTTATTTGACAAAATGTTTAAAAGCATTAGGGTCGTATAAAGGGGCATATAAAGCCTAAAAAAGAGTACTTTCCACCTGTGGATACAAATGGTGGAAAACATGATAGCAAGAATCAGTAAAAATAGATTAGATTTCACCTGCATAACAGTCATTCAAACCATGATTCATTGCCTAAAGAAGAAGGCTGGAGTTATTATTGGTTTAAGCTTGTTTTAAGTTGCAGGCATGCATTGGAAAAATTCTGTGCTTCAGGAAGGAATAGAATAGTGGGCCATGTCCCTCAGCCCTTCAGAGCCCTTCAGTGTAGGACAAGACAAGTCTCCTTGCTAAGACTAATGGTAGCACTGTGCTAGGGCACTTTTGCACAAAAGCTCAAGGTGAAAATAGAAAACAATGTGTTTAAAGGGTAGAAAATCACTAACAAAGAGTAACATGCATTTCTCTAATACACATAATTGCACTGAGATCACTGAGACAAACAGCCTCTAGGTCAAAAAAGCCAGAAAGGTCAGACAGATGCCAACAACAGCTGAACTGATCTCACTAACATGTCTATAAACCTAGCTTGAAACTTCCCTATTTACAAAAGCTGTCACTGCCAGGAACAGAACTTTACTGACACTGCTGTCACAGTGCAGCAAGAACATGGTATATTTGAGAAAGAGTTACTGGGACTGGGCTTCAAGGAAGTTAAACTGGCTCTGTTCCTACTGCCAGCTTCAAAAAAAGGTAGAGAAGCAATCCCTGGCACCAAGACCAAGTGGCAGTGGCAAGCTCACAGCCACAGTGCCAACACCAATATAAATTTGGTCTTAGAAGCTGGAGAGGTCCAAAGCAGAGCTGGGGTCCAGTGCTCAGGGTCACTCCTTTTGGCACTTTAGTTTAACTGCAGAGACACAGCCATCACCATAACACTCCACAATGCAATATCTGGCTAAAAAATGTGTGTTGTTTTACAGGCCTTGGAGATGGCCCTTTAGACAAGCAGTTTACAAGCTGTAATGCACATCACACAACATTATCCCACTTCAAAGACAGGAGGGACTCATTACTTACACTTATTACTGAAGTCTGATCTGAAAGCTTTTCTTCTTCTTAACTCTGATGTTCCTGTCCAACCTAATGTTACATGGTACTTCTGAAGTCATGACATAAATTAATAATAATGTTCTGTGACCATAATCTGACTCCCAACACACCATTTCCCCAGATACTGTTATGTAAAAGCATTTTGTTATTTATAGTTAGGCAACTCCATCCACTTCTACAATTTGAATTAAGAATGGTCTAAATAATTAGACCATTACTGTTCCCCTAATGATCTAATCTGTTTCAAGTGTAAACACAAGGGGAAAAAAGCAGGCCAGTCTTGTTTTCATTGATTTTTAATGAAAAAAACATGAAATATCCTCTAACCTAGTTTGTACCTTCCTTTTTCAGATCAATAAGAAATCAGTAATAGTTTTGCTTTCAGCAAACAGGGATTGTGTTCATTAAAACATTTTGCTTCTCCAACCTTGATCTTACTGAATATATTAAAAAGTAGGTCACTTGGCAGGTCTTTTCTTTTTCTTTTTAATTGAAATCAATGAAGCTGACCCTGGCAGGTAAAACTAATTAGATCATTAAAGAAGTTGCAATATTTTTAATTATGAGATATCTTCTATTCAACTTGGAGTTCTTTTTAAAGGAAATGAGTTTGAAGTCAATGTAAGGGAGAAGTTCCTGAAAAACATTCTATGAACTTTGGGGAAGGACTTCAGATTCAGCCTTCCATAGTCAATGGAATTGTAACAAAGATGAGTATGACTCTAGCACATCTTCTCCACTCATGTAAGCAGAGGAAAATCCACAAACACAAGGTTTTTCTCCCTCCTGCATTTGGGGATTAAACCTCTTGTGGCTGAAGTTAATAATGTCAGATCTATGGACCAGGCAGTCTGTCATCTCTTGTGTTCTTCTAAATGTCTCATGTCCCATGAAAAAACTGCAATTTCTATATGAGATTTAGATTGAGTCAGGCAATCTACAGGCAATGTATAAATCTGATCATCATGGTAGCAGTGGCTTGTTTTATATGTAAACAAAGATGGTCGAATCAATACTTGCCCATCAAGAAAATTTTTATCAGCCACCTAAGTGCTTATTTAGAGAAGATAATAAAATGTATGAAAATCATTCAGATCATAAGAAATGGGATAAAAATCAAGCTTGAAAAAATTACCTCATTATCCTTACACAAAAAACTTTCAAGCAGTTCAGTACAAGGACTAAAATGAACTCTAAAGTTAGCTTACATTGTTGAATAACTGCAAGAGCTTTCTGTCCATTCTGATGCCCTAAAGGAATAAATACATATAATTTATAATTCAGTTCAATTTTATGCATAAAATGTAATCAACATCATCTAATACATTATTTGAAAGTGAAGGGATTTTCACAATTTTTGAAAAGAGACTGTAATTGCACACTCAGTTATGCAAAATTAGCTCATCTTTCAGGAGAACAGTTATTAGTGGAATGAAAAGCATCGTGCTAAGTAAACAGCTATAATAACATTGGCACAAAAGCCAAACACATTTCAAAAATAAATAGTTATTAAAAAATAAAATAAAGATAGCTTATGGCTAATTTTGGAAGTGTATTTTTGTCATTAGTTACCAAGAAAAATAGTCGTAATGTAGATAAAGCAAAGAAAAACACACACACATGCACAAAAAGCAGGAATGCATTCGAAGTAAATACATTATTAAAAATGAGCCAGAAGAAAAACTGTAAAAAACCAGTAATAAGGTGGTTTTTAGGAAGAGGTTGCAAATATAGCATGCATGTTTTCTGTATTGAGTGACTGAAGAAGAGCATCTCTCTCAAGGAGCTATTTTCCTAGAGCAACATAATTAATATGGGATTTAACAGCAGAATTCAGGTATTTGAATGCAGATTCTGAGTGACATAAAACCAAAGGCTGTGAGATATGCAATAGGACCCCTGAGATTCCACCACCTCTCTGGAGTGGCCCCCAGGCTAGTTGGTATCCTCAGGGATATTTGAAATGGCACTTTAGACCTTTGTGTGGGCAACTGAAACCAGTACTGAAAGGGAACATTGAACACTTTGGGTAGCATTTAGCCTAGAGTGTGTGTTTTCTAAATATGAACTGGGTGTCTAAACTCCCATTTCAGTCCATGGCAACATAATCAAGGCAACTGGAGACTCAAGAGTAGCTCATCCTAAAGCAGACATCTATGTCTGGTTAGCTGATTGTCTCTCAGACTCCAGAGAGTGTGATTTCTGTGACTGTACTGGACATATAAATGGGTAGTGTAAAAAAGAGATTACATGCACAGATTTGAAACTCTCCACTGCACCGGGATTTTGTTACTTGGTATTATTGACAAGTTTGTTTGGGAAAGGAAGATGTGGGGAACTGTATCTTTAGAAAGCCTTGACCTAGCCCAGGTGGAAATATCTGCAGTATCTAGAAGCTCATTAGCTCTCATCAGACAACCCATCATATTACAAAAAGACCCAAATGTCCAGCTGAATCACACCCCAAAGCTTTCTCTGAAGAAATGTAATTTTTGCTGGCATGGAGCTAGTTCAAAGCCTATGAAAGTACATCAACGTTAGTAATCCAAGAGGAGAAAGGGAAATAAATCTCTAAATACTATACTTAAAATACCACGCAGAGTTATGGCTCCCCATAAATATTTAACAAAAGGTATCAATAATAAATGCCTTTTCATTTCTACTCACATCTGCCTCTGTAAGGTTTTATTTTGGAAAATTAAATCTACCTACTCCATGGAGATGGATTGCTCTCTGGTGATCAGTGAAGGAACTTGGCAGGCCGTGGTCACTGGGCCACGCCGGGGCTGGGATTGCTCTCTGATGTGTGAATCCCCTTACTCAGACATGGAAGAAGTGCCTAAAATGTCAGAAGACATATTGCATAAACAAGTCTAAGTCTTTCCTTAAGAGCAAGCATGACATTCCCACTGAAGGCAGAGTTCTATGGGTATATGACTACCCAGGGTCTGAATACAGCCCAAGACTCCATAAGTCTTAAACAATGGTTGCAGGAGACTTTATGCTTCAGAGTATTAAACTCAGCTTCTTAGACTTCTTCAAAGTAGAGGCATCTGCTGTGCATTTCACCTGGAGCATTTCTGGTCCCCAGAAATACATCAATTTGTTTCCATACTCCATTTTCCCCAGCTGCAATTTTGAAACTCCATCTGATTTCTCTCACTTTAGGTGACATCCTGGACATGCAAGTGCTTCAACATCTCTCTCAGGGTCCAAAGCGTGGGTTTAAACAATTCTAGGATTTAAATTCTGAATATGTAAGGCTAATGTCATGCTCTTTATTCACTCTATTTTCAAAATGACTGAGTGCATCAAACAGTTCAATTTCAGATTAGACAACAGCATTGCCTATTATTTGTATTAACAATATACATTTATTTATGGAAGGCAAAGAAGACACAACAAGGTAAAAGGCCTTTATTTGAAAACAAGGTATTCATCTTTTTATTCTTTAAGATGTATTTTTGAGTGTTTTACCATTTAATGAATAGTGGAAAACCAATTCCTCAGTATATGCCAACAGGAAATAATAACATTATGTATTCCAGGTTCTGAAGAACCCCAAGTTTGTTTCTTGTTTATGCTGGTGTGTCATGGTTCAGAAAATGGTATTCTCCACTTTAGTGCTCTCCCCAAACCCACACACCATTCACTCCCCACTGCCCCATCCCCTGCTCGTTCCTGGAGAGGAGAACTGGAGATACAATAGGCAAAGATCAACGACTGAGATGAGAACAATTTACTGGAAACAGCAATGAGATAAGAAAATGAACAGTACCAGCAACAAAGTTATTTTAAAATAATGTGCAAGAGAGAGGTGAGTTAGTCACACACCAATGGTCAGAATTAGGGTTACCCAACTGCTCCCTCCAACACATTTACTTGACAGGAAAGAACCCCTTTTCCCTGGAATAGACTCCCTTCCCTTACACCTGGCAATGATGTGAGGTGGTGCAGAGCAACTTCCAGGTTCTAGCCATTCTCCCTCTTAGCTACTGCAAAAATCAACCGTGTCATTGCTGGAACCAGGACACAGTGACAGGTACTGTGATAAGGCTACAAAAACTCTGGAAATGACAATGAGAGCTCTATGACTGCCTTTGTGCTGGAAGATCCTTTCCCAAGAACACTCGTGTAACAGCCTGTAATGAACTATTCTCCACTTCCTTTCAGCATGCAGATAATTTAAGATCTCTCTGATAGGTAACTTTATTAAAGTCATTGCCTGAAAGCATGATCCTCATTAATCACCAATAATTCTGATATGCCCAGAGGAAAAAAAAAAATACATGCAAAGATCTCTTTCACAGCTAGATAAAAGAACTGCCTTGTTTCTCTTATAGGCTCAAGTGCCTTTAACTAGAGAAACAGCAAAAAACTAGGAGTTGCTTCTGAATCACTCGTTTTCACATGAGCAGCTAATTTGGTGTTGACATATAGATGATAAAAGACAAAGTTTGTATTCAATGGTATAAAAAAAACCTCTTTGTTCATATTTCAGACTGATGCAATATTGATCTTAGGGGTATTGGTCATGAAGATGCTAATAAGCATTACTGAGCATTCATTTTTTGTTCCTTCATGTCAGCATGTGTTGCACTGCAAAGTCACAGAATACTTCCTTTTGCCAGCTGAGTTAGATATATCATCTCTTAGATGTGCTCTTATATTTTTCATCCTTACCAGTAACTTCTGCTTTTACTGTCTGTTTTACCCTTTGGTGCAGCACAGTAGAACCCAACAGTGTCTTGGGTTGCAATATGTAACCAAAATGAGTATTCTATTTTCATCTGTTGAAACTGGTTGAAGAGATGTTTTTGTCCTCTTGTATAACCCAACCCTCATAACTCTGGGGGGGGAGGGGGTGGGTGCTTGTTGTTGATGGGCCAACTCTCAAAACTGGGTGGGGTGGTGTTTCCCTATCTCTTCCATCACCCATCTTCCCTCCAGGGAGATTTAATCTGTGAATGGGCCATTAAGGCTCACCACATGACTGGTAGAACTAAATCATCCCACTGTGAGATGCTCCACCCATTGGGAGAGGCCAGGCATTCCTGTCTGAATAAAACCTGAGAAATCAGATCCGAGGCAGCTGGTTTTTCTGCTAGACTTCCAGAGGAAGACTGGACCTATCTCACC
>WAAE01021237.1:71719-155379 GCA_013400495.1 Nicator chloris
TGTTTGCTTGTTTCTTTCTTTCCTTGTACTATTGCCTTTGTATTTTGTAATATTCCAAGTAAAGAACTGATATTCCTATATCTTTGCCTGAGAGCCCCTTAATTTCAAAATCATAATAATTCAGGGGGAGGGGAGTTTACATTCTCCATTCCAAAGGAGGTTCTAGTTTCCCCTGGCAGATACCTGTCTTTCAAACCGAGACAAACAGCCTGCCCATAATATTAACATACAATTAATAGGCTGTATGCACCAGGAATGCATCCCGTCGCCAATCTACTGCAGAGAATCCTGATATGTGAAGACTGATGCATATTTTAACCTTAAATGTGTGTCTCAGACACTGCAAAATCAGTGAGATATTTTGCTCACAGATGATGTTGAGATAAGAACAGTTTAATAACTGAAATAGGGCTAGAGTTCAGATAAGCACCCATTTCAGAAGAAAATCGAAGGCAGTAACTTTATTCCAAATGTTCAACCAGGCAAAATTATAAGATGAAAAGCAGTTCTTGATGCCATTGAATACAATTTTGCTTACTTTAAACAAAGCACCTCAATCTTTGGTAGAGAAGTTACTGGAAACTATTCAGTGTCTGAATCCTGAAAAAGGTAGGAGACCTGTCCAGGCAAGTTGACTCTCTGCGACCAGGTTTGGCACAGCTGCTGGGGCAAAAATAAACAGTAAAGCAAGGCCAAGTGACTGGTTTTCAGTCTTGCCACAAGTTGTGCCTTGAAACACCTGGTAGGATTGCCAGACTTGACACCCCTTGTGAAAAAGAATTAAAACAGCAGAAGTTGAGCCTGATAGATTACAGCACTGTCTTCCTTGTTTCCATACTAGTTGCTGCAGTAGACTGGGGTCTTCTTACAGTCTCACTACCTCCTCCTGGTCTCACAAAAATGGTCCATGCCCACCAGACACACAGAGTACACACAATGCCCCAGCATTTGAGCATTCATGTACATGCAGGCATCATTGAACCCTTGCTGTATTCAAGTTTAAGTGCATACACATGAAATTGTACTTCAACACTTGTCTCAGAGGTACAACATCAGTTCACCACGAACTGGACACTTGCAGTCTCGACTGAAAGAAAACAGGCTAGGTTTATATACATTTGGAGTTGTGATGCTGGTGATTTTCTTAATAGGAGAGCAGAGCCTAGAGGGATAAAAATAAGTAGCTTTTGATTCTGAGAGATTTAATAGAAACAGACATGTCTGTTGTGAAAAATTCAAAGGTTGAAAATTTGTTTTGAAATCCTAGCCCCATGGAAATCTACATTTTCCATTAACTCGGATAAAATCTCCATTTTGTTTCTATAAGTCAGCTGTAGGTCTTGTTGGCTTGCCCAGAGATATCTCCTCATCAGAGATGTCCACAGCTCCTATGACAAAAAATAGCATTTTTACCCCTGGGCCCCTCAGTCTCCTTGTCCTGTATAGCCTGCTGGTTGCAGTCAAAGGCAGAGTACAGGACTAGACAGCGCTTTAGTCTGAACGAAATGTTCCTGTGTTCTTAGAAGACAAAAATGCTGCATGTTCTTTAACACACCATTAACTTACAGGAAGAGTTTTCTTGCATCAGCACAGATGGATTACCCTTGTCCAACTGATTTTAATCACACTACAAGGTCACAATCCATTTAATGGGTCTTCTCTGGTACTCTGCTTATGCATGTTATCTTTTAAGCCTTCAGACATCTCCTGTGGTTCTTGATACTACAGTATGCTGAGCTACTCTGATCTTTCACTGAGGATGGCTTGGGAACTTGTCTGTCTTTCTGGAAGGAAAGGGGGAATTGTAGGACTGCATTAGTGGACCATTAGCTCTTGAGAGTGACTTAGCCAATATAAGTGGAAGTGGCATTTGAGTCTAACTGAACAGGTTAATTGATCTAAACATGAAGCATCAGCACACTTAGATAAGAGCTAAAAGTGGTAGGAAGTTAGCATCCAGTGACTCAAAATCTCACTGGACGCTCATAAGGCACTAATAGTCTGAAAACATGGGAACAGAAGAACATCTGTTTTCTTCTCTAAACTGAAAATGCAGTCATAGAAGGAAATGCATTGATTACAGTGAAAAAACCCACAAACATCACAGGCACCCACACTATCCAGTCCTTTTCCTGCTCTGTTCTATCTAAAAAGTAATTAAGTTGCTCCCATCATTTCTTCAGAAAGGTGGTTACAGGCCCTCATTGCTTCTAATTTCCAGCCTATATTTATTCATAGCCTCTAAATACACAGGAATTAAAATGTCAGTGCTGAGAGTTGTGACTGGTAGCAACTTGGAAACAAAAAGTATTTTACTGGTGTCTGGGGATCCATTGGCAGATCCACATCATCATCTGTGAGCAAAATATCTCACAAACAGCATGGATGATGAAGTCAGTGACTGTCGTGGTGGTGAGAATCAAACTAAAACTTGTAGGTTGAGATAAGAACAGTTTAATAACTGAAAGTAAAATAGAGTAATAATGGTAAATAAAAATAATGATCATAAAAACGTAAAAAAAAGGGATGCACAATACCATTGCTCACTGCCCACTAACCAATGCCAGACCAGACAAACCAAATCTTCCCAAACCCCATAGATTCCCCATCCAAGTAATTCGCCCATTTTATATACTGAGCACAGTGTTCTATAGTGTAGAATATCCCTTTAGCCACCTTGGGTCACGTGTCCCAGCTACACTACCTCCAATTTCTTTTGCACACTCCCTCACTGGCAGAGAATGAGCCACGGAAAAAAGGTCCTCAACTTAAGATAAACACAACTTAGCAAAAGCCAAAACCTGGCATGTTATCAACACCATCCTCATTCTGAAACCAAAACATGGCACTGTAAGATATACTGAGAAGAAATTAACTCTACCATAGCTGAAACCAGGACAGTAACACAGCTGGTACCTGACTTGCACAGATCTGTATGGAGACATATGCTTAAAAGTCCATCAGTTGAGGAGTCTTGCTAGAAGAATTTAACTGCAGTTGAATCCCAGTACATGTTTTATCAGAGAATGAAAAAGGGAAATCACTTGATCAGGGGCTATCTCTCCTTCAGGTGTTTTGCATGAAGAGAAACCCATCAGCCAGGACAGCAGTCTGGTGGTTTTTGTTTTAGCCAGGTCTGACACTTCAGGGCAGCAGAAGGGGAAAGGGCAGGAGACAGCACCTCGGACTTCACCATGGACAGCTAAGAAACCCCAGCCTCAGTCGCGATGCAACACTTCCCAGTTTGGTGTCCTTAGTAAACACTGAGAGCTGGAGCCTTCCCAAAGGCTTGCTGCAGTCTAAAATCAGTCTGGACAAAATCAGATATAACATTCTGACATCAAGGAGTATCAGCCCAAGTTCACACATTCACACTTCCCTGGGAATTCACTGGGAACTGGGTGAGGGATGGCTGCCTGTCTCTTTATGCCCCAGGTGTGTGAGCAAGCTCAAGTGTCCAGACAGGGGTGCCGCAAACCGCTGAGCCTATCCAAATGTATTGTAACGTCGAGTAGTGGGGAAAAGCAAGGGACCATGCTGAGCTTGCAGCCTCCAAAGCTCAAAACACATCTTTCTTTCCTTCTACAAAGCAAGAGGGCTCCTAGGAAAACCAACTAGAGCCTGGGAGAGATGCAGATTTACACTCATATCGGGACAAAGACAAGTGTTCCACAAGGATATTGTGACAGCGCTGGGATATAGCCCTGGAGGGATAGGACCCTCAAAGGCTCTTGAGTTCTCCACCCTTTTAGAAGGCATAAGGTGCTCATTTCTTACCCTGTACACTTCATGCACCTGAATGGTCCTAACTGTTCAATTTGTGAAAAAATTAGAAGCTCAAACCAAGCATTTAGCTTATACTGCTGCTTGATGTGATATAATGTGATATACGGTGCCAGCTGCAGTCACAACCTATGTCCTAAAATAACTTAATAGAATATGTCATGACATGAAATAATAGGAAATTATGCATGACAAATTAATACCTAAAAAAGCAGTAGCAGCTGGATGTGCAATCCCTTCTTCAACAGTTCTCATAACATGCTTGTTGGAACAGTTTCCCATCTAAGCAATAAGAGGTACTGCACATCAACTCCCTTTGCAGTACACCAAACCACGGCAAATCCCTGAGCTTTACACTGCAAATCCTTGGCTTCTGGAGCTTTTACTTTTTAATTGGTAAGATACAGTGTGATCTTCCTACCAAGCATTTTCACAGTTCACCATTCATGATTGAGAGAACCAACACATGCTTTGATTTTGGTACAGATATTTCAAGGCTGCCAGAGTCTCCTTGGTTTCAGGGAGTTAATGTGAAGAGTTTTCCATGCATTCCTTAACCCAAGGCACGTTTCAGGAGCACTTGAAGTGTCTGCATTGTAAGATTAAGTTCTGCTTTACCTTGTTTTTTGTCTTAGGCTTGGTGTATGAAGGGTACTTTTTAGAAGATATAATGCTTTAAAGAATGTATAACACAAGTAAAGGTCCTTTCCAGACACTGACATTTCCCTTCACGCCTGCTGGACAGCATGGAAGGCTACAAAGAACCCAGGATTATCCTTCCTAGGCAATGAAATGTGCTGCTATTAGATTTTGAGGGGAAGATAAAATACTTTAAATGTGCACCAAAGCAAATAACCAGTTCCATAAACAATTGGTTTTTCAGGCAAAAGAAATGTTTGTACAGTTGCAGAAGTGAACCCACTGGTTCACACTTTAATGCACTGACTGCCTGTTAACACAGGAATGATAATGGCACATGTTGCAGCAAACACTGTGGTCTTAGGCTACTTACTTTGGTTTAGATCAAATAAACTATATTTATTTCTTTTTCTGAACTTCTGAACTTCACTACTATGGTTGTTTAAATCTATGAGGTCAAAAATTAATTACAAGCTATTTTAATAAAGAAGTATTTTAGAATGAGGAGGTTTTATATAAAAATGTATAAATATACACAAATTCTATTGACTAAATATGAAAAATAAACAAGTTTTTGCCGATGCAAGTAACATCTGTGTGGAAATTTATTCTTCAATCACGTATTCTTTTATTCCATCATGTGTTTCAGATGATCTGGAGTGCAGTCATGTACCTCTGTCATCAGTGGGCTTTGAAACTTCAGTATCAACAATCACATTGGTTGATAAGAAGGAATGCATCCAGGCTTCAGAATGATGTTTATTTCCCACAAGGCTTTTAATCTCCTTATTAAGAATCTGAATATCTTTCATATTTTGGGAACTGGAGAAGTCAGTTCACTTGGATTCCATTCCCTTTCATTGACTACCTTAGCTTTTTCACATACTGATTATTCCCTAGCATTACTCTGTAGAGTCACAGGTATTATTCACAGTGCCATGACTAACATGATGTTCCTGTATCTCTATCCTGTGTCTGGCATATTTGCCCTACATCCAGAAGTGCCCTCTGTTTTGAGTTATGTGCAGAGAACTCAGCCCATGGAGTTCAGGCCAATAAAATTCCCATGTGCTAAGAAAAACCAACCTCCAAGTCAATCCTGCTAAGACATGCTATGAGTAACTTCAAACCATATATGCATATATACACTTAGCAAGTTAATCTTGAAGAGGAGGGAGAAAAAGGAACTGCTGTTTCATACCACAGAATGTACAAGGTTTGTGGCAAACACATCAGTCATCTTAAGCCTTTACACGCTAAGCACTTTTCTACATAAAAGCCTTTCTGGACTTAGGAGAATCATAGAACCTGCCTGATCCTTTTATGGAACTTTCAGTTCTAGGAAAAGAACCACAAATTCTGGGTCTTTACCTACAGTACATGAGAGCTGCCAGTTCTATAAAATATAGAACAAAACAAAACAAAATATAATGACAATCAAATCAAATCAAATAAAAAGTCTCATAATCAAGCTTTCTGTGAAAATGTTCTATCCGCTCTTCATCACATAGCACTCAAAAAGTCTTCAGCCTCCAAAGGTTTGGCCAAAATACTAAGAAATAAAATGCTATCTAAGCAAGCTTCAGAATTATGAAGAAAAGTTGGGAATTGTCAAATACTTCAGAAAAATGCTATCAGCTGACAAAATGAACTTTCTGCTCCATATCTTCAAGGATAACAAATAGCCTGTCACATTAGCTCCTGGAATGCAATTAGGATTAACAGCTACATAAAGTAAGCAATTACTTTCAAAATGTGATGGACACAAGCACAGTTTCTTTACCATAACAACCAAGAGTTCCTCTTTAAAACTACAGCAATTCATCTTCAATGACTCATGTAATATTACTTCTACACTTCAACCAGCACAGGATGCTGATTCAACCCCAACAATGCCTTTGCTTTCACAAAAATAAAAATCCTCAGAGGCAATTCTCCAAAACAAATATTCTTAATCCTCCTTTTACGTGAAACAGGATGACAATATCATCACACAAAAGTTTTAAATGTATGGATTTAATTCTTGGTCTATGGAAAACTTTGGTCTCTGCACTTTTCCCTTCATAAATTTAAATGTTTGTGACAACCTTGGGAAATCAACTTTCCTTTGGGAATTATTGTTGACTTCTAGTATACATGTCTTGGCAGAGATGCTAAATAAGGATTTAAAATCAAACAATTCAACAAAAGTATAGGCTTTCTTATTTGTTACAAATTTAGAAACATTTTCATTGCATTTTCCAGTGTTTTCAAGCTTAGCTCTCAAAGAAAAAATAAATAAATTGATTATACTGCATCCAAAAGTAATCTCTTTTTAGCAACATGAAAGAGATACTGATAATAAAGCTTAAACATGTAATTGAATATTTTTTACAATATGCAGAATTGCTTCTTTGAAGCAACAAGATCTGCAATGTACAGATATGTATGACTGGTCTAAAGTACAAACCCCCTGGAACAAACAATTTCATTTTGAGAAAACAGCAAAAATTCCATTCATAATATGTATACTCAGGGTGGGAATGTCCTGGCTGCACTTTTATTTCAGAAGGATCAATTAGAAGAAAAACACTAACTATGGAAATGAATAGTCAAATACTGATACTGTAAACATTAATCTGTTGTGATGTTTAAGCAAGCAGTATGCAGAAGCTATACTGGAAGATAGGAGTGATCAGCTGGAAAAGAAAATTTATCCTTTTGAGAGGGTAGGGAACCTCTATGGGCATTCATTCATAACCTCTTTAGATAGGTATTCTGTAAGTTCAAATATTCAGCACCTCAGAAGACGTCAAATGGTATGTTTACTTCATTGAATCACAAACTGAAGAAGACATAAAAACTTCTGCAACAAACCTACAATAGAAATAAAATGCAGGAATCTCTATTTAATCATGACGTGAATATCCAGTGTCTCAATAACACTGGAAGAACACCAATAGCTTAAGACAACGCCCTTATTCTCTTTACTTTGCTGTTTGTCTAACTGTTGGAATTAAAATCTGCATGGACCAGAGGTTGCTGGGTTGTTAACAATTTTTGTTGTTTTCCATACTTTTTGCTTAGTGATTTACATATTTTTCCACTTCTTTTCAAAAATTTCTCATAATATGAAAATGTCTTTATAAAATTCTCCACATATTCATATGAAGGTAAGTACAAAAAATATGCTTATAGAATTATGTCTAACGCATTCAAGAAAAAAAAAAAGGCAGGTAAGCATAGTGTAATCTTTCTGATAATAATCCTCTTAATTCCCAGACTCCTTGTGTTTCAATAACCAAACATAAGATTTTGAACAGCCCGTCACACACAAAATGTTACAATAGAGTAGAGAATCAAAAGAGAGAGAATTTAATCTTTTTATTACTGTGGAAAAACCCACTGATGCTTCCAAAGAGGCTCTGAAACTAATGAAGAAACAATCAGCAGAAGGTCAGAGAATCATAGAATCACTGAGTTTGGGAGAAATCTCTAAGACCAAGTCCAGCTGTTAACAGAGCATGGCCAAGTCCACCACTAAACCATGTCCCTAAGCACCACATCTACATTTTGTTAAAACTTCAAGGCACAGTGACTCCACCACTTCTCTGGGTATTCAGTGTTTGATCACCCATTTTAGTGATGAAGTTTTTCTAATACTTAATCTGAACCTCCTCTGGAGTATCCTGTTCATGTTCCTCCTTTCCTCTCTGCCAGACCAAACCTGACTTGAACCTTGAAGACAACAGGGTAATCTCAAGAATAAATTGTGACCTTTGTCTTCAAATATTCACAAGTGTTGTGTGCATTTCTCTGAAAGCATTCTTTCAAATATCCTCCAAGTATTGGAACCTCCAAAGCTTCAGTGAAACACTTTGGAAAGCCACACTGCATCTGTGTAGGTTGTGTTTGCAATGATCTGCTACATCTGGCATTGGTAAATCCACAGACATGGCTGGCATTTGCTGTGATGCTGATTGTGCAGAGGTTGCCCTACACATAAAGTGAGGTTTGGTTCTTTCATGGTTGTTGCATTGCAGGATTAAAACCTATGCAGCTACGAAGTCATTACAGCTCTCCCTATGCCCATGAGTGACTCCCCTGAGATGACAGGTTTCACAGGAACTCCTGATTGTGCTGAGCTAACGTGCCCTAAAATAAGATGGGTTTTATTATCTTGGACACTTTATAAAAATTTTAATTTTAAAATATTCTGAACTCTATGCTTTCTGTAATTTTTAGTGTCTCAGACCATGTGTTTTGTGCTGTATATCTCACAATGTGCATCTTGTTGCAGAGCATTCCTGGCTCACATTCAGTACACACGTCACTAGATAACAAGGCGATTTTCTACATCAGTTTTCCCCATTTTGCCTTTATTCAGTCCAACATCTTGCTCTGTCTTGCATTTATTCCTAGCAAATCATGGAACGAAAAATTTCTCTGAGTTTTAGAAGCATTTGTACACTCAGCTTCCTCATGTTTTGTGAGACTTTTCCCTAGTTTATCAAGGTAGTTGGATTTCTAATTCTATCTTTCAGTGTGATTTCTGGACCAGCAAGGTACACTCTTATTCTTTCGTTGAAGTCATTCACAAAAATACTGAACAGCCTCACTCCATTGAAGTCCTTTTCTCTGCACAGTCCCCTGCTGTGACAGTGAATGACAATGATCAAGCTTTCTCTTGATGTGGCATGCTCTGCCGTTCTGCTTTCATTTGCAGTAGTTTCAGCTAATTCAGATGTCCTTAGTTTCTTTATGATAATGCTAGAAGAATACGATATGGCAGCATCAGAGATCTTCCTAAAGTCATGGTAATTTTCTGTTTACTGCTTATTCCCCAAAACAAAGTTAAAACTGTGGCATGATCTTATTTTGATGGAATATAGACATCGTGTTTGTTTTATCTGTCAGAGCTTACTCAGCCTCCAGAAGTTCTCAGGAAAAGTTACTGCAGACTTCTGGTTGCCTCAGCCAAATTTGCTGCTGCTGGGATTCTATTACCTTGAGATAGTGAGATGTTGAGTGCTCTGAGTAAAAGAAAATATGTTCTGCATTTCCTGGCTTTGAACAAGCTGCCTGCTGTCAGACATGAGCAGTCACCAGAGCTACAGACTGCCCAACATCACACCCGGTCTCTTCTGGAACTTCCTGCATTAATGAATCACACAGCTCCCACTTCACCTACCCACTGATAGTTGCCTTACAACGTTGAACAGCCTAAAATAAGCAACAGAAACCAAGGAAATCTTTAGTTCCGGCAACTCTGTAGTTCAGATACATTAACAGCCAACTTTTGCAGCTCCCTTCTCAAGATCTTTACAAGAACATAGACATTTCGCAACTCCCTGCTGAACAGCCATCAAACCAAAACTGCTTGCTGAACAGCTATCTTGTGGAGAAATTAAATCAGCATTTTGAAAATCTAATTCTTTCTCTCTCTCTCTCTCAAATGAGACAGATACAGGAAGTTGTTCCTGTGGAGATAGAGGCAGGGTAGGAGTCTTCCACCAAAGACTGGGGAGCCTGGTAGTCCAAAGACCTCCACAAATTTCCAGAGGTTCTGAAGTCAGAAACTCTGAGCCTAGGGCTTCCATGGTACTAGGAGGTAGCAGTTTTTCAGCTGGATATCTGCAAATACTAATCATTATTGCCTTTTCATCTGCTGGATAACTTAAATTACCCTTTACATACCTCCAATGACAAAAGATTATAAATTATTATAATTACTGCATGTTTCTCATGTGACTTTCACAGCAATTCTTTCCACTAGTTAGGAACAGGGTGGGGATGTTTTTCCAGTGAGCACTGGTGAAAATTTGCATTAAAAAAATTAACTAGACTCAAACCAATGGACAAAGGAATATGTCAATTTAAAAAAATAATTCAAAAAACCACATAAATTAATTCAAATAATTTCAATTTTCCATTACTTTCTGAGTTAGAGTATATTGTTTCAGATATGATTAAAATCATATTTGCTTTGTGTGATTCACTTTGCTTAGCTATGTAAAATATGCAAACTACCATTCCATTAAGCTACAGTTAGAAAACATATTTTACATTATAATATCTTGATGTTATCTGATTAAAACAATTAAATGGTTCTGCATATTTTTCTCATTCCGTGGGAAGCTGGTAAATGATATTTTTTGTTTGATTGTCAAGTAAGTCAAATTTGAAAGTGTCAAAGCTAAATTCATAATCTTATCAGCTCTGAGGAGAAGAGAGAAATGTGCACACACTAAGTATAAATGATGATATTTCCATCCAAATGAAATGCTTATTTATCCAACACAGGCAAGCCAAACCCATGACTTAAATATCTAAATTTTGTTTGCATTCTTTCAACAGCTAGTATTGGCTGGAGGGCAGCTGCTTATACGTGTTTATACATTTCCTACCTGTATTTGTTTCTATTATTTCCTATAAGGTTTGCAAATCCTTTGTTATAAATATCTCTTTCCATGCTTTGTTCTACATTTCATGCCAGATATGATATTTGCAAACATACAGAAGTTTCCAGGGAAACACAACTGCTCTGGTTTTAGACTCTGGGCTAAATTCTGGGCTTTTCTCTTCTACCCAAAAAAACAGCAGTATAGGTCTGTGGAGAGAGTAAACAACATTCTGTTAATTTTAGAAAATCCTGAGGATCTAAACTTCCACACCCTTTACAGAATACAAGCTGGGATGATCTCAATGTCATTGTTATGTGAGGGAGAATTAGTCTGAAAAACATAAAATAACCAACTTGGCTTTAGAAATAATTCAATTTTTCAAAATCATAACAATCACTACAATAGAACGAAATGTATCATGCTAATACAAAAGTATAAGCACTGTTATCCAATACTGATATTTATTCCTTGGCTGTGGAAGATTAGAGACTACTTTCAAAAACTATTGTGCAAGTAATTCCACTTGTACAGAGAAAAGGCCTTTCTCTTACAAAATAACCTTCAGAGAAAAAGAAAGAAGGAATATATATTTGACTATCATCTTGAGATGAAGCTGAGATATCACCTGAATATGTATCCATACCTAAATGGAGAAGCACTCCCAGTTCTCTACATTTGCATGCAGCCTGACTGCTTGAAAGACAAATAAATAAATATAACCTCTAAGCACCATGGGCAGTCAATTGCTCAGATGTGTTAAAAATAGCCTCCTGACTTCTTTCCTGTCCAAGCAGGTTTGTTTGTAAGGATGTGAGACACAAGCATGCAATGAAATACAATCTAGATAATCCATTTATTAGTATAGGCAATTATTTGAACAGCTCAAATGAATAAGGAGATTCCCAAAAGGACTGTTTCCAAGACATCAGGGGATAAATGGACACCTACTGTTACAGCAGCCTTTAAGGCAGTTTAGAGAGACCTTAACCTGGACAGAAAATCAGGTACCAGTGGCATCCCTGAAGGTAAAGAAGACCTGTCTAAAGAGAATTCATACTTTACTAATTCTTTCTTTACCTCTTCTTCATGGAAAAAGGTGTACTGTGTGATAGGATATCTCTAAATAACAGGAGAAAAGAACAAAAAGCTGATGATAAAATTAACATAAATGAATTTTGGCTCTCCTCCATATATCACGCCTAACTTAGTGATAGTAATTAACAATGAAATTAGGTACACACTCAATTTCCATGAGATGATAGGCAATGTTTGCTGACTGTCTCTGTAAAGTAAGAGGCATTAGAGGATTCTGTCACTGAGTGTCAGTGAACTTGAGTCTAGAATTCTCTATATAGAAATTCTATAAAGATTTCTATTCAGCTGAGGTCTCAGCAATAAAACCAACAGCTGAATACTTAAAGTCTGATTTCTAACTGAAAGACACCACAGCACTGCCAATGTATTTATTCAGCTTTAATAACAGCTGCTGGTTTGTGATTCTGCTGATAAAGTAGAGCAAATACACAGAACCCTTCTCCTCCTGATAAGATTACAGAAATATCAATATGTGATTTTGTAAACAGATAATCTTTAAAGAGAGTTTTTTTACCTAGAGCTGGCAAACAATATTTGATAACAAAAGCACCAAAAATAAATATACAGAAAGGTTTTTTAAAAGGAAATTAAATCTCAGAGGAATTTAGATACTTGAGTAGCATTAGTCCTCATTATACTGGTGATGAGTGTGAGCTAAAATAGACAGTCACACTTCTAATTAATTATTTTCACACTCCTTTAACTAAATATTTGTTTTGGACAAATATGCAGATTATTTGTGCTGGAATCTGCATCCTAATCGAGGAGTCCCTGTGTTCTGGCTAATATGCACTAATAGCCAAGAAGGGCTCATGCCTGGGAAAGCCTGCTCAGCTCTGACACTCACCTGGCACAGTGTGCTGTCTCTGTCCACAATTCTTCTGCTGCCAGTATTCCTCCACAGCCAGATGCTGCAAACATTTGCTAAGAAATTGTGAATAAGCCCTTTGCAGAGCGTATGCAACAACTCTAAGGCTTTGGAGATGTGGCTGTTCTAGCCTGTAGATGGTCTGTGCATGCACACTGAGCCTGGGCTTTCAAGACAGGGGGATTTAAGCTCCAGCAGCTCAAGCATTACACTCAGAGGCCGTCTGATGTCGACTGCAAGTTCCAGCTTTGCTGTCCTTACAGAGCACACTCATCCAGCATGTGTGCTCATGTGTCTGGAGCTTACCAGATATATGCCAGTCTGGACAAACATACAAACTCTTCCAAAGTCCTGCCCAAAAAATAGGAGGATAGGCCTTCAGTGTTCACAGTGTGTCAACTCTGAGGCTTGCCATGTATTTTCTGTGGGTGTTTAAGAGAGAAACAAACACAAATGTCTTTGGTTCATCCAGCTAACCTTTGGCTCACCCAAGCTGAGCAGAATCATACTCAAGAGGGGCACAGGGACAGGGTGAAGTAAAACAGACCTCAGAATGTGTCAGTCCATATCTGGGTCCATACTGAAATGTGACTTCTCATTCTCACCTCTCTAAAGTACAGCAGCCCTTCTAAAAACAGAGATGGTTACAGCTGTGCACAAAGAGAGCCAGGAGCAATACGAACACTTGCAGAATTTAAGAAACCTTTTCTCCTCTGGTCAGCTTTAGGTTAAACAACTTCCCCTGCTGCTCTAGAGAAGATGACTGTACTGGGCCAGTCAGGTAATGCATATCATGAGCTGCTGGCAAAAGATGAGCTCTCCAAAAGGCACAAAATTTTCTACTTTTCCAGTTTCAACACTCAAGGCAGAAAAAAGCATCTGGAGGCAAGAGGCTATTCAGCTGCTCCCTGAGCAGACAAGATGCCATCTCACAGAGTGGTGGCAGGCAGAAAGCAAGAGGAAGCCACCTAACCCACAGGCTATGCAGCAATCTGCTATTAGCATTTAGACACCTATCAAAGTGCTTTACAAATGTATTGTATCCCTACATAACCTCTTTTCAGCTCCATTTCCCCATGCTTCTTCAACAAGTTGGTGGCTGAGCTGGAAAATATATTTCTTGCTGGCTTTAGACTTTGCCAGGAATACAGGTGCTACTTTTGTAGCTCCCTGTAGATGCTCTTCATGCCTAGCAAAATAAACTGATTTTTTTTTCTTTGAGAGCAGGTTAATTATAGAGAATTCCAAGTAATAAAAAAGGCAAGTTCAAAACACTCAGCTTCAAATTTTAAGGCAAAAGGGTAAGCCATGTTCATCTGTATTTTCTCTACCATCAGTACCAGGTTATTACCTACTGCCCCTTCAACCTGAGAAGTAAGAGTTCACCTTGACTTTATTCCACCATTCTGAGGAACACATTTCTGCCAGCAGTATTCAGCTAAATCCTGTTTAAAAAATGTCAAATCAGTGGGGCTTCTTCATACTCCACCCGGAGAGAATTTGGTTCAGCTTTTTCCTTTCCTCTAGTGACTCTGATGTCCTTTTCAGCAAGCAGCACTATGCATGAGAAGCACTTGTCTGAAAGGCTCCAATATAACATGAGCATTTAGGCTGAGCCCTCTATAGGGAAGAGCTCCATAGAGGTTTTGACAATTTCCATAAAAACTTCTGAGTGTCACATTTTGAGTGAACTTTGCCTCAAAATACCATGTTTGTAGGAAATATAGATGGTAAAAACAAAGCAGACAGCACTCTGATTCAGTCTGGACAAAGTTCAGACAGAGGATGAAGGAAATAAACTCTATGTGCTGAGAGGAAAATCATCAATATCTTCTAGGTGGCATTACAGGGCTGCATTAGCAGGCACCAGAGCTGCACAGAGAGATTTACCTTGGGCAAAGTGAAACTGCTTGTCTAGCCCAAGAGAAATTCAAACACAGAGCAACAGGGTCACTAGTAGGAAGAATTTGTACCTGCTGAGATGCTGTTGAAGTTGCTGTTTTAAAAATTTCCTCTAGAATCCAACCTCTCTGCAAGACAGTTAAAGATTGCTGAGGTGATATGCTCTCACATAACTCCAGACTTGAACATGAGTTTAACTTGAGGGCCTTCATCCTCTGCTTTAGATATTTCCTTCAGGATTAAGAGAATTGCTCACTTTTCTCCTTTGACCACAGAGGGCTGGACATCAGGCAGTGATACAGAAGGCTGTTGTCAGCTGAACTCCCCTTCAGCTGACAAGGGACAGTTTTTAACCTGGAACTACCATTTCAAACAAAACAAACACTGCTTTTTCCCTCTGCAATTAAGAGGAATCAAACTTCAACCAACTGAGCTAATCCATTCTCTTTCTCCTTTTTGCCATGGATGAATTAAGAGGCAGTTGGTTTCCAAGTCAGGAGTAGAAAAAAGCTGTGAAACAACACAAAGAAGGAAAGAGAAAAGGAGAAAGCACTTGAAACAGTGCAGAGAGGGATTTGACCCAGTGTTGGTGCTGAGGGTACCACACTGGTTCAGCTCCAGCAGGCTAAGTGTTGTACAAACCTGTGCATGAGGGAGATGATAGCCAAAGTAAAGGCATCCCAGGAAAAGGTGAAACATGGAAATTGTCAACAGATTTATTAACTGTATTAACTTTTGGGATCCAAAACACATACTTGAGCTAAAAATTTAGGTGCTTTTAATGATCATTGGAGGAAATAGACAAAATACTCTTTAACATTACAGGCTATGAAAGACCAGGAGGACTATGGAAAAGACAAATTGTTTAAAGAGGAGGTATAGAGAAAGTGGCAAAAAATCCAAGAGGAATAGGGGCTTGCCTGAAGCTGACATCCAGTAGGCTGTCTCCCAAAATGGAAAGAGCTTCACTTGAGCTCCATGAAACTTCACTTTATGTGAAGAGCTTAATTTAGACTTATTAAATACAAATAAAACACTAAATTTTTTTGTCAAAACAAATTTTTAAAAAGGAAAAGAATACAAAAAATCTTTCTGGGAAAAGTATTTATATTCCTATATCGTGATTCTAATGTCTGCATGTTTTTTGCAACTGCATTTTTTTTAAAAAGTCAACAAGAACACTTTCCTTGAATGCAAAAGTGTTTAGATTTATTAAGAATGTAAAGGCATATACTCCAACTCTTGTGTCTATAGACTAAAATCCAGTGGCCTGGTTTCAAATTGAGCAGAATTTCCATCAGGTTCAGTGAGGGTAATACAAAAGACAGAATAAAGATTAAGTGAAAAATCGCCCTATGGATTTGTGTCCCATGATATTTAAGGCAGTTAGTATTATTTTATCCTTGTCTGCTGAATTTTGGCAGCTGTACCAAAGGTGTCTGCACTAACTGGGACAACCTCAAATGAAGGTGCCTTAGAAATGACTCCTGTGACTACTGCCCAGACCTTTGTCCAGCAGCAGGGACACAAACAGCACCCTGTGCTTACTCTACACCCTGCCTGTGCCAGGGAGCAGGCAGCTCAGAGGGAGATACCCAGCCTAGTGCAGGATTTGGGTAGGGGCAGGGTGGTGCAGGCAGGGGTCTGTCTGAACTCACACAGAAACCTGGCTTTGGTGGGTGGTCTATGCCAGGTTCCTCAAGAACCCTGATTGAATGCCTGTTTATAAACCACAGAAGGACTAAACAGACCAGAAAAGCCGAGATGATTTCCATCTGTTCAGCCCCTCTGTGATCTTTATGTACCACAGAAAGAAACCAGTGAAAAAAGGACAGGGAAACAAAGTGGGGGTGAGCAATAGCAGAGAGTGAAGAGCTGAGAAAGTAAGAAAAATTTCAGGCCCATGTTTACATTTGGCAAAACAGTGAAAGAAGGGCTGAAGAGGATCTGTCTCTGTCTCTCTAACACAGTCTTGTTACTGTGTTCTGCATTCCTGGTTTTGACACCACCCTTCACCTTGCATCAGCTTTGGTTAACAACCCCAAGCCACAGCTCTCCTGATCCCAAGTTTAACAACCCTCTGGGGTTAAATGGGATTGGCACAGCTTGGTGAGACTGAGCGGGGCTGCTTGTTCAGTTTATGTCAACTCTCTATCCTAAGGGTATTCTTCATCAGAGCATCTCATTTTCCATAAACTGTTCTTTTAAATGCTTGAGTGATCACTCAAAGTCGGTCATATGACCAATCATGCACAACAGCTACACCAAAAGCCCAGGGACCAGAGCATTCATTCTCTGACATCTTTATAAAATAGTTATAAACAGACATTGGCTATTTCACAGCCAGGGTGGGCTTTGCACTTGCTAACCAAGGATGGACTCTCTAAGGGTGAAAATAGCAGCAAAAGGAATTTTATCCAACAGTCCTTGGACATTAGCAGCACACACTTTTAATCTTGACCCAGTTATGCCTGTTTCCTCCATCAATCATCAAAGGCATTTAAACACTTCGCTCAAGTGTTTTTAGATACCAGAGGTTAATAGCCTCAAAGTCACTGCCCAAAATTTTACAGCTGATCAGGCTGCATAAACAGCACTACAGGAAAACTGCTGGTAATGGACCCAACCCTGCTTCTGTATTTTCAGACCTCCTGTTCTCCTTCTGGAAACCCAAAGAAATCTGTCCCTCGTCAGCTCTGCCCCCATGCCAGTGATCTCAGCAAATTATCAAAACCAGCCTTAACCCCTTTAACAACCTCTCAGAGCAAACCAAACTCAAGTAGCACTGTTTGGCTGCTGAGACTCCAGATTAAAAGTGAAATTGTGGGAATAAATTAGTTGTGACATTTGACTGGGAAGATTAGATTCCCAGAATCTGAATACAGAATTTCTGGACCATGAAAGTGATACCCTGATGAGGTAAAAAAGGACTTCTGGGTTGCTTATGCCTATTTCTCCTCTTGCAGCAGAAACTCACTCAAATTTCTTCAGCCTCCTACTATTTTTTTTTTTAAATGATCATAAATACTTTCTAGCAGTAACCATACCATTTTTTCTCCCTGAGACTTCATCCGGAAATTGGAAGTACCTCCTGTTTCTTCTTATCTCATTTGCTGATTTTTCTGGAGTGTTTTGAGCATTGGTGGAGCCTTCGTGGATTTGGATGAGTAGGTGTGCAGGGAATGGAGGAAAATTTTCAGGATGCATATGTTTTTTCAGTTCCTTTGACTGGCACTTGATGGAAATCTGGGTTCTTCACTGTGTGCATACACTGAGCAAAAAGAACTGGGACTTACAAGAGGAAATTTTTGTGCAATTAAAACACACATACACAGATTACCGAGACAATTGAAAATTAAAATTCCCCAGGGTATGTTATTGAAAAGACTGTCAGAGTGAATACAGCTTTGAGGAACAGCAAAGATGCTCTCCAAGGAGAAATCAGATAAAACAGTTGAGCATGAAAAGTATTCACAAGGGCATCCCTGATCACGACAGCCATTGCACAGGAGATGGCTCAAATCCATATTATAACTGAAGCAAAACCTGCAGAGGGAGCTCAGAATTTTCTCAGCATAGGGGGATTTTCCCCAAGGAGGAATTTTGCATAAACAGCCTTTGTAGAGGAGGAAGAGATGCTACCCAAGACAGCATGAACAAATTCACCTGAGAGATGCTGTATAAATATTTGAAATGCGAGAAAAGCTTAACACAAGAACTGTCTCAGACATACAGGAATATGCCAGACTCCCCTGGCTGTGCAGCAGGCAAAGTCACAGATCTGTGGTGAAATAAAAAACACGGGTCCATGCAGGAGAAACACTGATCAATGACCTCTGAGAGATGAAAAGTTATCCAAAATCTGTCCTTGCTAAATCACAGACCCCATACTGAGGTGATGAACACCGAACCTTTCTGATGGGGACTGTTTTGTTGGAAACACAGAACCCACACAGAAGAGAGATTTAGGAAACCAACCATATGGGGAAACCCCTATTCGCTGGGGGAGTCCTTGCAGAAGAGAGGCCAAATTGAACCCAAAGATGATCCCTCCGTTGCTCCTGCACCAGGAGTAAGGTGTATGAATTCACATGTAGGCACCTGAGGAGGCTTCCTGAGCAGTTTGAGGGACAGGGACTGAGGAGGTGAGAGAAGGATGAGGAGTGAGATGGGCACTGACAAGTGTTGTGACACCAAGAGAAGAGGCAAGGGGCTGGAATCTGTGTTTTAGTTCATCCTGGATGACTGCTGGAATAAGGAATCCAAGGGAAAGTAGCCAGCTCCCTGACACATGGAGGCATGTTGGAGAGAGAATCCAGGTGATGAATGGTGCCACATCCAGTTGGCAACCAGTCACCAGTGGTGTCTCCCAGGGATCAGTGTTGGGCCCAGCCCTGTTTAATGCCTTTATTGATGATCTGGTTGAGGGGATTGAGTCCACCATCAGTAAATTTGCAGATGACACCAAGCTGGAAGCAAGTATCAATCTGCTGGAGGGTAGGAGGGCTCTGCAGAGAGACCTGGACAGGCTGGATTGGTGGGCTGAATCCAACAATATGAGGTTTAACAAGTCCAGGTGCTGGGTTCTACACTTTGGCTGCAACAACCCCATGCAGCACTACACGCTGGGGACAGAGTGGCTGGACAGCAAAAGGGACCTAGGGGTGCTGGTCGACAGCAGTTGAACATGAGCCAGCAGTGTGCCCTGGTGGCCAAGAAGGCCAATGGCATCCTGGCCTGTAAGGTTTTTTGGGTCTTCTTTTCCCAGCTAGGGTCAGGATTAATCACAAGAGAGACGAAGCTCGCGTTCGGACTTCGAAGTTTATTAACTCTTATCAGGGTTACAGTCTCACAAGCTGTGAGCTCTGCTACACTCTAATTTACAGGTGTAAAAATGGACGCTTCTCTATCTCTGCTGAGCCTTTTCAAGGACAGTCTGTCTAATTGTGAACTAACACCTAAATTATTTCTATTTATTACCCAGTTACAAACCCCCATGGTCCGCACTGCGGACCTTTTTCATGCAATGATGAAAAACCACCCAAACCCATGAAGGAGAAGGTGAAGAAGAAGAACTTGGCCTACTCCCTGAATCTTCCATCTTGCCTTCCACATACACTATTATATACTAAAACCTGAACTCTAAGTTTTCCACCTTGTGACATTACACACTTCTATCCCAACTACACACCCATAACCCTTGTGCTATCACTCAGTGTTGGGACCCTTTCCATGGCCTCCGGTCAAATGCATTGCTTTCTTGAGGGTCTGTGCCTGACAGCACAGAAAGTCCAGAATTCTCACTTTCCAGGGTTCCAACACTGGCCTGCATCAGGAACAGTGTGGCCAGCAGGAGCAGAGAGGTCATTCTTGCCCTCTGCTCGGCACTGGTGAGGCCACACCTTGAGTGCTGTGTCCAGTTCTGGGCCCTCAGTTTAGGAAGGACACTGAGTGCTGTGCCCAGTTCTGGGCCCTCAGTTTAGGAAGGACTCAGTGCTGTGTCCCGTTCTGGGCCCTCAGTTTGGGAAGGACGTTGAGACGCTTGAGCGCATCCAGAGGAGGGCAACAAGGCTGGTGAGGGGCTTGGAACACAAGCCCTGTAAAGAGTGGCTGAAGGAGTTGGGGTTGTTTAGAATGAAAGAAAAGGAGGCTCAGGGGAGACCTTATCACTCTCTACACCTCTCTGAAAGGTGGCTGTAGTCAGGTGCAGGTTGGTCTCTTCTCCCAGGTAACCAGTGACAGGATGACAGGACACAGCCTCAAGCTGTGCCAGGGGAAGTTTAGGCTGGACATTAGGAAAATCTTCTTCACAGAAAGAGTGATTTGGCATTGGAATGGGTTGCCCAGGGAGGTGTTTAAAAAAGACTGGACATGGCACTCAGTGCCACAGTTTAGTTGATGAGGCGGTGTTACATCATAGGCTCTGCTTGATGATCTCCATGATAATTTCCAACCTAGTTAATTGTGTGATTCTGTGATTTATTTTGCCCAGTAGTTGTTTTAGGAAAAGAAGAGTGAGCAGGGAAATGCAGACTCTTTTACAGAGGAGGGAGAACACTGCCTTAGCAATGCAAGGAGTTTTAAATGCCACATTTCTATTTTGTTTCAACATTTTTCATATACTGCTCCTGGGAATTTCCAAAAATTGCTTCTTTGGAAACTGCGTGTCTTGCATGCAGTACATTTTCATTTCCACAGGACACATACCCTCTGTCCTATGCTAGAGCAAAGGGTTAATACTTCAGTACATTCCAGTACTACAATAATTCCAGCCCTTGTGAAGTCTAGCAGCTGTTCCTATTGCAATGAATTAATTTAATTAAGGAAAATTAATTAATCAACAAGTAATCCAACTTGCAATCTGCCCCTTGATAAGCATTTTATATTGAGATTCAAGTCATCAGAACTACCTTCAGCATGGTTTTCAAAACTTGGTAAAATCCTGACTGGAGTTTTTTAGAGAAGCAAGGTGAGTCCCAGGAGAGGGGTCACAGCTCTGCTGGGCAGTCACATGCTGGCAGTGGGTCCTGACCCAAGCAGAGCAGCCTGATCACAACTGTTGCATCTCCACAATGAGGGAAAGAGGAAAAAGTATTTCTGAGCTTACTGGGTCTCAGAAATATGAAAATGTGGGTTTCTCTGGCAGACAGTGAGATACAGGAATTTGTTCTGAGACTTTCAGAGCACTGCAAAGAAAATAGTAAATCAGACTGAGGAGTCCCCTGGATCAGCGTTTTTTTGGAAACAAGAAATCAAAGCCAGATCTTGGATTGGCAGGAGCCAGAAAGTCTTAGCCAGTGGTGTCTGCCACAAGTGTGGCAAAGTCATGGAAGAAAATCTTGCTGTAAACACCAGTGCATGAGGCACAGACATACATTAGGTAATGGCAAGCATTGTGTTGATGATATTAAAGGCCAAAGGGAAGAAGGAGACAGCTACAGGAAATGAAATCTGATTTAAGAATGTGTTTCACTGCAGTTTTCTTTAGTTTCAAAATATTCCCATGTACAATTCAAATCTCTGTACGCATATATATGCATATATATACATCTATATGCATATATAGACAGATATAGATATAGGCATAATATATAATTTCTGTCCAAGGTGAAAACATATATCAGAAAGGTATAATCATGCATTTCTCACGTAAGTTTAGTTTTGTTATGCAAAGGGACAGTTCTCTGTTCTGCTCACAAGTAAAGAGCATCTCTACGCTTCAAAAGCAATGGCAGATGGGTTTTGATAAAAAAAAACAAAACTACAGCACTCTATCTTCTGTTATCATAGTAGACTTTCACTTATGTTCCCAAACAGTGCTGATGGTGTACCCCTTATCTTCAAAGGTAATAAGCCACATCTTGTGTCTGCTATAGAGAAAGCCATATGCTGTTTCCAGCAGGTCATTCTACTATAGAGTAAAAAGTACACTTATGATTAAAAACAAACAAAAAATCCAAAACACAAACAAAACAAAGCAAAAAAAAATTACACAAAACAAAATCCGCAGGCAAAGAAAGTTATTAAATTCAATGACTGTGCATTTTCCACCAAAAACTCCACAAATCCTGCAGAATAACTCCCCCTCCTCAGCAGCTCTGTGTGTTCAGCGTGTGAAGGATTTACAGGCACCATAAGTTGGCTACTTGTCAGTCTGTCAGCTACACCAGCCCAAATGAAGAAGTGTTTTAAGTTTCTAAGAATTTAAACCTACACGTAGTCCTGAAGGCATGGATGTGAAGGGTATACATTGGAAAAACTGGGGGGTTCCCTTTTTATTTTGGCCTTGCTTGTAGATGTAAGGATTTGTTTGTCATCCTTTTAAATGCTTTACTGGAAAGAAGTCAGGGCTGCCTTTCAGGATGGTATCTCCTGCAAACTGAGGGGAGCAGCTCCCCCTTCAAGGTCTTGCATAAAAGGAAGACTTAGAGTCCAAAACTTATTTTTTACCTATATCTAAGCAAAATACATTTAAAAAACAAACACAGAATGGCTAAGAATGGCATTCACATTCAAAGTCCACTATTGCAAACAGCCTTAAAGGCTCTCAAGCAATTTAGTTTCCACATTGTCCAGAGAAAGGGTGTTGGGATTTGGTTTGGGGTTTTTTCCCCTGATTTTCCCCTGCAGTTACTCAAACTGCAGATTTTTCATAAATTTATGAAAATTTATGCCATCAAAGCAAAAAAAAAAAAAAAAAAAAAAAAAGAGTTAAGCAATTATATCTCCAATGTCACTGCTGTCTTAAGTGCAGCACTAAAAGCATTACTCATAACAAAAACCTATTCTGAAAGCGTTTACCTGTTCCAAGTGAATCACAGGAAGTTTCTGCTCTTCAGCAATTAGAAAAATAAGTCTATAAGCAGAACATGAACCTCAAGGCCTGGGGCAGCATATTAAAACAGAAACATTTATGCACACACAGGCAGTTATAAAAATTAGGTAGGCTTGTTTCCAGGTCTGTAGAAGCAGCCACCTTTCTGTCAGGAGGTTGTATTTTAGGATGCAGAGAAATCGATCTGCTTAAAGCTGTGGTTTTTATAGTTTGTAATGGGATACTGAGGCCCAAGTCCTATTTGTATGACAAGAAAAAATATCACATCCTTGCAATCAAGATGAGCCAAATATTTTCAGTTCCTAAGAGGACTGCACTGTTCCAGCACTGGTATATTTATGGCATGTAACAAGAAAAACATTTTTCTTTGTAAAATAAAACCATCAATTTTGTCTGCTGATAGCAAATGAATGACTAAAGCCTCATGTACTTCAAGGTGCTCTTCTGAGTCCGGTGGGGCTGTACTGAGTGCAGACTGGTCTGCTACCATGAGGAATAAACACTTTATGCTTTTTAATGGGATATTAAAAAGGGATTTCAAGAAAGAGTGGGGGGAAAAGGCCAGAAACAGTGACAAATGACACTCTCCCTGCAGAAATTTATCTCAGTCATCTCTTGAGATTTTCCATGTGCTCCAAAGCAATAGACAAAGTAATACTTCTTTCCTCTTCCTGGTATTAATGTGAATTTAAATCTTTACAGTTTTTGCCTTTCAATTGCTTCTTTTTAAACTTGACATATCTAGGTGTGGGTGAAACAACATCTGCTCTATTTTCCAGAGACAAAAATCCCCTGGACTCCCCTGGACTAGTGAAAATGAATATAGAAAAAATATCTGAAATATGGCATTTACTGTACATATTACTGTTAAAAGGACTTGGATTTTGGTCCTCTACTGAAAGAAATTTATACTTTTCGCATGACAAAAATACACATAACTAATACTATATCATGTCAGTTTAAGTATAAAGGAGATCTATAAAATATATTGGAGAAAAATAGGCAATTTTTAGATTATAAAGTTGTCTGCTTTTCGTAATGCTGTATATTTTAAATATATTTTATAAAACATTTTATCAAACATTTTATCTTTTACATTATAATTGCCTTTCGTTTTCCATTTTACAGAATTTTCTGTCATTGTGATGGAGCAGCAGATACTGTGAAGAATAGACCATCTTGCTTCTCATAGACCTTGCTGAAAGTATACAGACATTTGAAGGATGTACTTTGCTCTATCTCAGGAAGTCTGTACTTGTTATCTTGACACAATATTAACTTTTACTAAAGTAAGTGCTAACAGAGCGCTACTGCATAGACAGAAGATGGTTAATTTATCATTTTGATGGTTAATTTATCATCTAAACCAAGAAAATGGGTATTCTCATCCTAAAGCACCAAATTGTTTCTTTATCTTGCTAGAAACTTTTGTGGTTTCTAGCAAGGTGTGTCAAACCAATATCTACATTTATTTTAACTAAGTCTAATTCTTGTTAGGAACACATTCCTACGGAATTTATTTTTGTCCTTGTTATCACTTTTAAACCTCAAAGGCCATGAAGAATTGACAAAACAGTGCCACAGTCCTGCCTTTGCTAATTTAAAAAAAGTAGGGGAAATGTGACTGGATTATACCAATGTACACAAAAAGGTAATCAAAGTGCAATTAGAAATACCATAGACTTATTCCAAAATATATATTTTTACAAAAGCAAGCTTTCAAACATGAGTTAGGTTTATTTCTTCAGCATAGCCTAACTGCATTTTTAAAGGCAGATAATTTTAAAGAGGGGTTTATCATTACTGTTACATGGCATCCATTACACCTAAGGTAACAATAAACAAATGGAGTTGAGGGTTAATATTGCTTACTGTTGTCAACATTTTGAGAACAGATCTCTGTTTAAAATGTCCTGTACAATTTGATCTAACTATCATCTTTACCTATTGTATAAAGTAAACATTCTTCTTTCTGGTCACATTAGTTTAAAAACTCATGTTGACATTTTAATACTTACATGGCCTTTTACAGTAACAATTCCTGCATCAAGTCCTGTAACATACACACAAAGTTCTTGTCACAAGTTTACTACTATAATAATGTTGTTATTATTGTCACTGTTGGTGTTGCTAACAATAATGTCAGTATCAATATGAATTTATTCTTTATATTGTCATCATTTCAAATCAATCATTCATGGCCAAGATCCTCTTTCAGATGGCGAAAAAGCAAAGCTCTCATTACAGATCCCAGCAAGTTTTTTCATTTAATCTTCTAATTAAGGACATGTGTTTCAACCGCCATAAGTCATTTGGAGACTGTGACACTTTCTTATCAACCTTTTTGACCTCTTCCTCACTTGTCATTTCTGCACCAGAAAAAGATGTAGGCCGCTTTTCTGAGTGTCTGGGAGCAACAGGTGGCAGAGATACCTAGACAGTCTAAACATAAACAAAATACCATCTGATTGCCAACAACCTCACCGGCCTGAAACTAATGTTGGCTTCCATTTTCCTGTGCTTCAGACAGACACATATACTTATGGACACTTGTATATATACTTATACATACACATGCATGTTTATATACTTCAGAGGGCACATGTTCCTTTACCTGTTCCTCAGCTTCAGAATGCCCTCAGTAGCCACATCCCACCCATGAATAAGTTTTCTGGGTTTAGAACTCATGTAGCAGCAAGCTAAGGGCAGAGGGAAACAAGACACATCTGAATCCAAATGCAATTAGGCAAGTTTCAGAATTCCTGTACCAAGGAGCAGAGGTGTGATTAGGTTTAATCAAGAGCTTGCTTTGTTAGACCTATCTCTTTTTTTTTGTTCTGTAATTAACTGCAATGGGGGTGCAGCCTTTGATAAGGGTCTGAGTGATTTATATGCCATTTCCGTACACACCCTTTGTATTTTAATTTAATTCAGTTTGAGAAGAGGCACCTGGACATCTCCAGTCTCTCTGTGCCCTCTGACAGCCCCATTCCCAGGGTAAGCACACAGCAGACATTAAGCACAGAAGAGTCTGAAGCATTCCTGAACAGCCAGGAAAGATATGAGAGAAAGGCTGCTCAACAAAAACATGCTGGGCATATAAAACTTCACTAAATAATAGGATTAGTGTGTAGAAACACCCCACTTCTACCTCTCAGGCTCACAGTAGCTACAAAAAAAAATGGCAATAGTAAGTACAATGTTAGGGTTGCAGCCAGAGTGAGAGAATAACGAATAAGCACGGTGTTAAATCAGGCTCCCAGCTGGAGTTTTGCTGTAGTTTGCCAAGCACAACAGGGAAGAAGGCAACAAGGACACCAGTCTGGAGATCAGAGAGCAGGTGTCTGTAAAGAACAAAGGATATCCAAATAGCATTGTTGGCTGCAGACACTGCACTGATAAGTCAGGCAGCATTTGGAAAGAGGAAACTCACAGGAGGAGAAGAGAAAGAAAATGAAGGTGGCAGAGGGACAGAAGAGAACAAAATGGTACAAATGAAAGATAATGAGAAAAAGGCAGAGTTGTAGTGTCCTTCAGCATTTAATGATGAGAAATCAGTGACACATTGTGACTATTGATCAATGGGCAAAAAGAAGTACAAAAAAGAGAGAGAATGCTGCTGGAAGGGTCAAATGTCTTAAGAGAGGGGATTCAGGTAACCAAGACCTACTTTGGTTTTGCAGACCCTTGGGACAAATGCCACTAATGAAATGCCATACTCTTTGTGGCATGACCCACATCTGTGTCCAACCAAGTGATCACGGACCACTTTATGAACCAGGTCAGAGAGTAGGTGGGAAAAGTAGAGAAGGTGGGGAACTTCTTCCCTCATAGAATTTATTGGAGGAAAATATAAGGGGATATTGCCTCCTGCACTATTACATCTTGACTCAGACTGACTTGCTGAGGGGAAAGCAAGACAGGTTCTGAATAAAAAATATCACTACAAGAATAATAATCAGTGAGGTGATACTAAGGACAGAGATGCTAAGACCCACATAGCAGTGAGAAGTAAAAAACAGAGTTTCTATAGAAGAGTTGGCACAGAGAAAGAAGACTGTAGCTATAGATTTTCCCCAAGAATAGTTTTCTTGAGCTATTACGATGTTTAGATCCACTTCCACTGGGAAAATCCCCACGTTTTTTCACAAGCCTTTCACAATTAATTGTCATTCTCTGCTCTCCTAGGCTTCTAACACTTAGACATATTTAATTTATTAGCAAAATTAATTTCAATTGCTTCAAAGTAATGAGCAAAGATATACCCCTTTCTTTATTTAGCTCATTACTGGATAAATCACTGCTGCAGGCACTAGCTTGTAAGTGATGCAGAGAACATGTGCATGCTTTGTCCTTTCATCCTACCCAGTTCAGTCCAGTGGGGCAGACTTAATGCTCTATACCCACCTGAGAACACTGTTCCCCATGTGGATAGGTTTCTCCCAAAAGAAAGGAACCATCTGGGAAAAGCTAGATTTCTTTGGAGAGTGGTAAGCAAAGTTAAATATTTTTGCAGAGAATTGCCAACATACAGATGTCCTCAGAAGGATTTTCCCAGGTTAAGTTCCCTACAGAGCCTTTGAAAGACACCAGCCTAGGGAGCAGTCAGTCACATGCATCCTAAGTGATTCTGTGGACATCACAGGTCAGCATGTCTTCAGCCTTATTTAGATGGAGCTGGCACATCATAAATCAGGAGCCAAATCACTGGGATGTTGGCTCTCTGAGAGCTTTCCCAAGCCTTTTCCTATAATAAAGCACCCCAAGGACTTACGTGCTCAGATGCAGAATGACACAGGTTTCCAGAAGTGCAATTAAACTGAAAATTCTCTGGGGTCCTGGCCCATGATAAAAGCTCCCCAATAAGGTACTGAGTAAGCAAATTTTCCTAAGCACTCTGAGTATTGCTCCTTCATCCTACTTCATAAATTATTGATGCCTCCCTGTTTTTCCTGGTGTCTTCTTCAGTGGAGTCTTCAGATCTCCACGTGATGTCAAGTAACCGACAACTGGCTGTCCCTGACTTATACAGGCATAAGAACTTCCCTGTTTGCTCTTCAAAAGAACCATGCAAACCAAGGACACTGAGGAGGGGCTCATTTCTCTTTTACACTTCCCAAAAATATCAGTGAGGAATTTCCTTTATAGCCTGCAATCAATAGCAGAAAAGAAGAAGCATTCAAGTTGAAATTGAAAGCATGCAATCTGCCTGTTTTTCAATTTTCATCTTTCTGGAAATTACTAGATACGTATAGTTCCATAAGTATGACATTGTGAAAAGTTGTGTTAAACAAAAATATTACCTGCTATAATAATGAAAAAGAAAAAATCTGCTCTGTCAGTTGGGTCCACTTCATATGAGATAACCTCATTTCCATTTTGGTTGCTGACTCCAGGATCAGCTATCACAGATGCTCCATTTTCATGTTCTGTGAAGTCGTCTTCATCTATATTAGTCTTGGGGGAAGGATGCAGTAGAAAAGTAAAAAAAGCTAGAAGTTTTCAGCATCATTTGATGGAAATTAAACCATTGTGAAAGTTCAGCAGTTCAGTAAATTGTCATTCCAGCATCTGTGCCTTCTAGTCACATCAAAAAACTGATGCTCTCTATGTAATCCAGGTCCACAAATCACACAAATTACACCCGGCTATGTTGTATCAAGACCTGGAACTACTCTATGCCACCACCAAGTAGACAAAATAGATCAAGTCATCACAGAAGACAAGCTCAACAATGAAAATGTAATTAGACTAGCCTCTGCCAATCCATAAACAACTTGGCCTCGCTTTTAGAACCTCTGTTTACAAGAGGATAGTGACAACCAACCAAATCTTGTCTTTTGAGATGAAAGAGTCTATTTTGAATAGTTTCAGTGTGTGCTGCAACACTAATAAATCAGCATGCTATGTGATGTATCAGATATATCACTGAGACAAACTCAGGCTGTTTGTCCTATCTCTGCTCTGCCTCTTGTAACCTTGTGGACCTCTGGCAGACAAAGATCTACACGCGTGAGGGACTTTGCTAAGAGAAACAAAACACCATTGCTGTTTGGAGAATGATGGCTTCTCTTTCCTATTTGAAAAATTCAGATGGAAAATGCTCTGTCACCTTCCCTGTGTAGACAAGATCTTCTACAAGAGCATTGGGAAAAATGCAATAATATTATCTGCTTGCACCCCGGAACTTTGATCAGCACACCTCATTCCAAAAGATGTCAGTCTCCCAATTCAAAGGGAGGTAAAAGACTCGAGTCGTGCAATGTCTGACAATAGAGCCAGCTTTTTACATCAGGATACAGCTTTTAATCTGAACAAAATCAAGCTCTTGGGCTTATTGAGTACCTCAAAGAATATTGCCTGTGTTCCTGAATAGTTACAGATGATAAAAATATCTAGGAGTACAGCTAAGATGTGATTACCTGTGAGCCAGTTTCATAAGCTTGACTAATTTATTCAGGATTTTTTTTATCTTGGGAGATGTCAATACTATAACTGTGATAATAAAAATCACAATGTATACTTGAAAAAATATTAGAATCATAGCTGTTTCCTTTAGTTACACTCAAGAAGTTGCAAGTTGAAGTAAAGATATCACTCGAAATTTGCCACTAATCCCATATAAACATATAAGCATTTCTTTCCCTCTAGTCACTAGAGACCATATAGCAAATCCTTCTACATTTATTCCAAACTTTTTCTAGACTAACCCACTAAACTATTATCATCTCTAATCTTTAGGGCATTTTATTCATAGATACTTCTCCGAAAGGGTCAGGTTTGCTAGTTTTTCGAGAGTATGAGCTTTCCTTTCACCATGGCTGTGTTGCAGCTGTGGTGGATTTATTGCCCATTGTAGTTCAAAAGGACCTCGGCCCCATCACCAACACATCAGATACATTTGGTCTGCAAGTGCCTGAGACAGCACCAGCCAAATGGCCCAGGCAGGGCAGATGATATCATTCTTAAGGGAGCAACATCAAACCCACATAAAGCAGGGAAGCATCAGTCAGCTGATTTGATTGACTGTACTGTTGGCTTTGCCATTCTACCTTGTCTGGTATCTTTCTCTGAAAAACAGCTGAACTCTACTTTGGTGTTTCTGAATATTTGACTAGATCTCTCTACTTTGAGCTTCATTACCAGTGTGACATGTAACACTAACTTTCAGGCACGTAATTCACTCCGCTGTTGTATTGCGTGATTTGGAATGTACTGTTACCCCATGTGGTCAGCCTCCTCCCCCTTCTCCACTCCTGTACTGAAGCTGTTGTATGCCCCATTTGGGGTCTTTCGGTTGTGGTTCCCCTGGGTTGAGGAGCTCCTCCGTGTGCCTTCAATAAACCTGGACTTTACCCCACCCGAGAGAATGCCTCTTCCTTCGCTGGCGTTGGACCAAGAGCCTGTCCCGAAGGGACTTGATGTCCCTAGCTGCAGTCCCTCACTTCTCAGCTCTAACTAGTGAGAGCACACGGCAGTGGCCCCTGCATGTCTGTGGTGTCACTGAGCTAGCTGGGGTGATGGGCATGCAGAGTGAAACCTCCGCGGAGCAGGCACCACGACACTCCGCAAAAGAGCAAATTATCAAAAGTCATGAGTACAGGCCGTGTCTTGCATTGTCTTACCTCAGTGTTTAGTTAGGTCATATTTCCCACTAGTTTGCAGGTTGTACTAAGAGTACTAATTGAGAGACAAAGGTCGTCATCACTCTTAAGAACTTTCCTCCAGTCAGACAATTAGAATCACATTGTATACAGTGTCTACCACACTGTTCTGTGAAATCACTTGTCCATCAAAAGCCAGACTCAGTTAACGATTTCAGCTCTTAGCTACACATTACAAATATCGTTTAGGAAGCTGGGAGCTTGCACATCTTATCAAAGGTACAAGATGAATAAAAATAAGTTGCACTGCAAAGAAAAATGAGCGTGCCAGGATTCCATCCTCAAAGTGATAGAGTCTCCCAGTTTGGAGGGTTTATAATTTAACAATAGAGATATTTGAAATGTTTGCAAATATGCTTCTGTCTATGCATACTTGTTCTGGAAATGTATTTGTGAATTTTTTAATCCCCTTGTCATAAGATTTTGTAAGCACATAGTCTCAGGGAAAACAAAGGTTCCATTCTGCCTAAAGGTGTGCAAGCCCAGCTTACTATGACAACCAATGGTATTTTATCAGTTCCCCATGCTGCCCAGGTAATTTTTTTATCTACTGCCTCTCCTTCTGCACTTGGGTTATAAACTCTTTTGGGCAAAGACCATTTTTATTCCTACCCTTAAAACACCAAGTACAATAGCATCTTGGTCCATGACTTAGTTCCTGGTGCAAATAATAATCTGGCTTTTAGATCTTAGATGAAAGAGGTTTTCAATCTCTGTAAAGAACAAAATAATTATTGTTATTTCTTAAAGCACAGAAGCAAAACCAAATAGAAAAAAACCCCCAGAAATACAAAGGCTGACAATGCTTTTTGCAGAAACCTAGAAATATTAAATGAGAAATAGATGACTCATATTACCTCAAATCAAAGGGAACTCAGGACAAATGACCAAACAGTAATGTTTTGTTAAGCTGGAGTCATGAAAGCTGTTAAAAGCAACTGGAAAAGGCCTTATTATCTAAAGTTAGTAACAATGCTGAACAAAGAATTTCAAAAGACTCAAAACAACATTAAGGTGGGCAGAGTTTTTACACAGAAAGATGGTATTATTTTTAAGCCATCTGTCAAATCAAACTCAAATATTTCCAGACCCATGTTGCAGGGCATAGAAATACCATCAGATGCTTTATATTAGCTTGATGTAAGGCCAACTGGGTTAGTTCATTGGCTCCAATAGCCACTGTCTCTGTTATCTTGCAAATTTAAATGAAACAGTAAAATTCTAAAGTAAAGGTAAAGCAGTGAGAAAAGCAGTACATTTTCTGTTTTCTGATAATACCATCATGTATTTTTTACTTTGATTTTACTTTGGACAGCCAAGTGATTCTATGTCTCCAAAGCACCCTGGTAAGTTATTTCTGTTGATCCACAAAACTTAATCACAAAGTTTTCTTTAGTACGTATTCTGTGTTCCTCTGAATCTTGGAACTATTTACATTACTTTAAGATCAAATAAATTTCTCAACACATGAGCATCAAACTGCAGTCTAACTCTTGCTAATAGGAAAAGAAACTAACAAAAAACCAACCAACCCAGCCCCCCACACCTACACATTAAAAAGTGGCAGATCTTGCTAGAGTTGGTGACGACTCCCTTTGCCCCGGTGCGCTCAGATCCAGACAAAGGCACATGGGTGGCCAGTGCCATAGAAAGGAATTGTCGAAGGTAAGACACTCCAGCTGATTCTCTGGGAGGAGATACAGGCTGGAGAAGGTGGCCTTTTCCAGCAGGAGAAACAGAAAGCTGTGGCTGCCTAGCCCCTCCTCTAGCATCTCTGACGGGCCCCACCCTTTCCCTGCCAGGAGGCCAAGAGGCACAGTCAGGGGAGCAGCAGGGGACGCCTCTAAGGAGACTGGAGAAGCTGCAGGTCACCACATGGGGCAGAGGACATACTCTGCTGCCTGTCAGGTCTCACGGGAAGGTGGAAGCCCTGCATTTAAGGTGAAAATAGGAGGAGGAAGAAAGAAACTTCAGGATCCTGCCCTCATCTCTGCTCTCCAAAACTACTGTTCTTTTTCCAAGCCTCCCAAAAACTCTGCTGCTCTCTCCAGCCTAAATCATCCATACACCTGTTTCATATACTCAGAATTATCTAAACCGAATATATTTCCTCCTTTCTCCTCTTATTACCCACCTGGAAGCCTCTTTGCAAACACTGAGCTTTCCATACAGAGCTGAATGTCCTTTCCAACTCAGCATATTCTGATTTGGAATTTACTCTGTGATTTGATTTGATAATTTTCTGTTGAGCATGACTCCTTCTTAATCCTCTGCTCTGCTTTCTGTGTCTCTTTCCTTTCTTTCTCGTCTCCTTTGTTATCAGATGCATAACATTTTCTCCACAGCATGACTCAATATTTGAAGCCAAAATTTGCTTTTGGTTTTGTTTGTTTGTTTTCCCTCCAAGCACTTCATTCTAAACTAGCTGTTTGTTCACATACAAAGTATCATGCAATCATAGATCTTAAACTTCTTCTTGTCTCACTATTTATTTTTCACTCTCCAGTGAACTATCAAGGAGATCCACTTCTTTGCTCTTCCCTTGTGAGATGAATGGAACCTCATTCTAAAGCTTAACATTGCTGCCAGCAGTCCTGCTCTTTGCCTCCTGTGCCACTCCACTGCTGCCATGGCCAAGAGCAGAAGCACTACAAGATGAAATCCAAGTCCACAGGGCTGAGAGTACTTTCTGAAGCTACTGATGAACTCAAGGAGCAAGAGAGTAGGTTTAGAAACCTTACCCTTCCCAAATGAACCCAAGGAAACTTAAGGAAGTGGCCTCTTTTAGCCCAGGATTGTTATTCAGACTCAAGTTTCTCCTGGGGGAACATAGCAAACCGAAGCTGAGCTCATGTTTGTCATCTGATGATTTCATCAGGGTTTTTGCTATGAAACTTTCCCTCTGGGTCAGGGCAGAAGAAGAAGCTTAGATGTGAGAGTCAAAAGAACACTCTGCTGTGGCTTGCCAAGATGCAGTCTGTCCTGTTGCCTCGCGTTGCTGCTGGGTTCATCGTGTGTGGGAACGTACAGCTGCTGAGGCCGGCAGGGAAACAGGAGACAAGTCTTTGTCAAGCCGGAGAATCCATTTATTTCCCCCAAGGCCAGGGAGGGGGAGCAAGCTGGAGAGGAAGAGGGAGAGAGAAAGACAGGAGGGGGAAGAAGAGAGGGAGGCAGGAGCAGGGTGGTGGGATTTTATAGGGTGAAGGCAGGGGTGGAGTTGAGAGTTTAGGACAAGGGAGGAGTCTACACTCTCCCATTGTGGAAAGTTTTCTAAATGTATGCCTAAAATAAGGATGAAATTCCTATCAAAATATTCACAGGCCCAAAATGCAAACTTCTGTTTCTCCAGCTGGGAGTAAGGACACAAGCAGAACTGTTTGCTCTGACTTTGTCATTCCTGGATTGGAATACAGAAAGATATTGTTTGTCCAAGAAACAGTGGGTGTTAAGTCTTCTGTTTTCACAGATCATTTTAGACTTGAAACAGTAATCAAAAAAGAAAACATTTGTGTGGATTCAACAGAGAATAAATTAAATGTATTTTTTATAAAAAATGTCTGTGTTGCAGGGAAATATTTATTCCTTTGGAAAAAGGAATTAACAGAGAAATAAAAAGCAGAAAGAAAAGGAAATCCAAGAAAAACTTAGATCTGTGACTATCTGTAAGCACATTAAGGTGCTCATTGGAATATTGAGCCCATAAGATGTTTTCACCTTTAAGGGAAAGTAATATTATGTGTGCATGCATATATATATATAAAATGGTGTATAAGTACATAATGTGCTTGAAGCAGGATTTTCAAAGAGATATTATTTATGGGGTTTTTTACTCAGATGGAAGAAAACACCTAATTTTTTTTTGCAGCTTTAGTGCTCACTTTTCCGTCCTAAAAGAGGGCCCCTAAAACATTAAGGGCAAAAGCTAATGCTTCCTTGTGACTCTTACAAACAGAATACCAATATGAGCAGCTGGAAAAAAAATATTCCAAGTAAATAAGACAGATATTTCAGGAACAAACAGAAATGAGGAAAAAACACCTCCAGTTGTTTGCATGAGATTGTTTTATTTTTCAGGACTGGAATTTTAAGCTCATGCTGCACTATTGGCAAAAAGAATATATGTACCCAAAAGCCATGCCTAGCTGTCTGAATGAAGCTTGTCTGAAACTGCTCTCTGACACTGAGACCAAATGGCATGGAACAGCCAGCATCCATACAATTAAACTCTCTTACTCTGTAAAATAGGATGGCTGCAGCTACATCACACTTGGGAGCAGTTCCTGGACTAAGCCAGCTTCTTGGACTGTGCCTGAGAATCATTTGGGAGAGCACTACTTGGCCAAAAGCAAGCCAAAGGGTATTTCAATAATTTAACAATATAAATAATCAAGTCCAGTGATGCGTCCTGGCACTGCTTAATTTATTAGAGCAGACACAGCTGACACGGCCAGCTGCTGATCCCTTAATAGCCCAGAGGAAGCACAGCTGGCCTTGGACCACTGTGCTCTTGCAGCAGGGGTGCAGGAGGGTGCCACAGCATCTGGGCACACCAGGGGCCAGAGGAAACCTGCTGGATGCAGCACCAGCCAGGGCTCAGGCTGGTAGCAAAGCTGCTGCCTTCCAGCACCACTGCCCCCCTCCCCTGTGGGCCCTGAAGGAAAACAAGCCACCTTTGCTTGGTGCCAAGTTGATGGAGGGCTGGAAGGTGCTGCTGTAGCCTGCTGGGGCACTGGAGGAGGCACCAGGGATGGTGTGGTCCCCTACAAGCAGCAGCCGGGGCCTGTGTCCAGGGGTCAGAGGCAAACCTGTCTGTGCATGGAGACCGAGCACCTCCATGCCCTGCTGAGCTGCTGGGCTTACTCCAGCATAAACAAGAGCTTTGGTATCTGGCTTTTGATTTATAAAACGGTATGAATCCTTTTCTGGTGAGAAGCACAGTTCCGTTCAAGCCTGGGACATGTGGCCTTTGCCAGGGTGCAGTGTGCAGCCACCACAAGGGAACAGCTGCCCCCCAGCAGGCAGTGGGGTTCAAGGGAGCTTGGACACCAAGGGACCATTCTTCCAGGTGGCAGAGGCTTGTCGAGGAGCGGGGAGAGAGCTGCTGGGACCTTTGTGTACTGCAGCAAAAACAAACCAAAACAACAGAGGCAGGCTTACAGGAGGGACTGCATTGTTTACTTCAATTTACATTTCTTATTGCAGTTCTCAAAACAGGTTGCTTGTTTTCCTCCTGAGTAGCAATGTATCTGTGGTGTGCATTTTCCAAAAATTATCTACTTTTTAATAGAATGGTTTTGCTGCTGGACTACTCTGATCATTAATTTTTAATGAATGTCTGGAAAGACAGCAATTACTTTTTGTAGGTCACTGGATAAAACCCAACTTTTTCTTCAAGAGTTTTCTTTTAATAATTGTAATGAACTAAAGCACAAACATTTAAATTATATATTTTTTTTTAAAAATATGCAAGGCAGCTATGCATAGACAAGTTCCCAATATGAGATTCAAATGCAATTCTTTTGTGTCTGTTGCTCTGTTTTTGTCTTGAAGGAAATAGGCAGTCCTGAGGAATTCACCAGCCATTCTTCATTGACCTCACAACACTCTTGCTGTAAGGCCTCCACAGATGAGGCACA
Organism: Nicator chloris; assembly: GCA_013400495.1. Lineage (NCBI taxonomy): Eukaryota > Metazoa > Chordata > Aves > Passeriformes > Pycnonotidae > Nicator > Nicator chloris. The sequence goes on from WAAE01021237.1 coordinate 108,025, forward strand.
TGCCATGGGCCTCAACTCTTTGTCAACCATCCACTTCAGAATGGGATTCCAAGCTCCTGGTCACACCTGAGAGCTGACCCTAGTCACTCATCACTGACCCCAGCCTCACACCCATCACACCCTGGACAGTTTGACTCAAACTTCCTGCTAGAAAACTCTTCACTCCAGCAGTCTCCACCGCCAACCATCGTCTGAGACAGGCAGCACGGATGCCATGCTAAGTCCATGTCTTTAGCAGTGTGTCTCAGAGATAGTCTTTACCTTGCTCCAATGAATGGTGGCAAAAAACCTTTGTGTGGGCCTTCTCCTCATTCTCGTTTATTTGCATTCACAAGTTGCAGCTGTTCAGGTTACAGCTTACCCTTCAGTTTGCCATACCTCCACAGAAGGATTAAAAGGTTTGAGGGTGGAGGGATTGATGCAAACTTGCCACCATGGCATGTGGGATGGGGCCTGATGATTCACCTGGATCTAGGATACGAAATCAGTAATACACCCATGACCTTAGATAATCTGTCTGCAAAATGCGGGGCTGAACTCAGGCTGCTGACATCAGTGGACAGATTGGCTTGTCTTGGCTGAAATGAGTAGAAAATGGAACAATCCAGTGATACTTGGTGAATGAGCAACTATTACCCCAGGTCTGTTGGATCTAGGCTGCATTTAAGCCAGTGGAAGGTATAAAGTCATTGTGGATGTAGGCATCTGTGTCCTGAGAACTTTGTGTGGAGCCTCCACAGCAAAAAACTGTGGAGTGATTTCACCTCCCTGATGTCCTGACTACCTGAACAGACCAACACCAAGGTAAGTCATTTGATGAAAAGCAAAAGTGAAACATCCAAGCACTCAAGCCATTCTCTGGAGTTCCAGGATGATTTCCTGGCCCAGATCCTGGGGATTTGTTAGCAGGGACACCTGCATTCACTTCAGGCAAAAGCGCTGCTCTCACCTAAGCAGTTAATTTTGAGTCTGGGACTGTGTTCCTGAGAGTGCACCTGGAAGTTTCTGTCATTACATGGGACCATACTATCTTCTTAACCAAGATCATTGCTCATCCCAGCAGAAACATGTTATTGCAATTCCTGAAAATCTTATACAATTAAAAATCCTACTGACACAACCTCCAGAAGTAAGAATGAGAGGCTGAAATTTTTATCTTAAATAACCACATCAATTTTTGTGAAAATTTGAATCTGGATGCAAAATGCCACTGAAAAATCAAAAGCAGTGAATTTTTGATAGAGTTAATTTTACAATATTTATAGTATAAAAAGAAGAGGCAATTATTTAGATTGGTCCAATCCCTCTCAGTCACATGAGAGCAGTTTTCCTTAAAATAGGCTGTATTGCTAGGAATCTGAATAAACACAGGCCCATAAGCATGTTATTGCATTTGCTGAAAAAGGAACAGAAGAAGCAGTCTGATCACATTACCAACACAGAGTAAGTGTCTCATAAACTGTGAAACAGGAAAAGGTAAACTCCATGAATTTTCTCTCTGCTAACCCAGTTTGCTTTTAGCAACTGCAGAAAATAAAATTATGAAAGAATAACATTTTTTTTATATTGGTACCATAAACAGTCTCTTGCTCCAAATGAATATGAAAAGCACAGCCACTGTTTTTTCCTCTCTTCAGATAGAAATAATTCTGCTTCTCTCTGTGCAGAATTAAAGATCCTAGTAGCCCTAGTAACTGGACTACTGAAAGTCTTAGGCAGACCATATAAATATCTGAGAGATATCCCAAAAGCCCAGATCAAACAGTTTAAAAGGGAAGCATTCTTTTTCACTCCATGGCTACCATTTTCCTGTTGCTGAGGAAAGAGGCAAACCTTTTAACTCCCAATGTGATATCTTTGTACATTAAGCAGTTATAATAAAGGCTAAATTCAAAACTAAATTGCTTGAGTAGAAATTCAGGACCTAATTTACTGTAATATTAGGCCCCTGGCTCCTATTCTCTTCAGTTCATAAATGCAGATTGGCTAGAGGGACTGCAAAACACAAAACAATAACATAAAATAAACTATTAAAGCAAAGGACACCATGTTCCTTTGATTCTCACATACACCCACACACACATGCCCACACATACACAAAAGCTCCCCGGGAGTAAGAATTCTGAAAACGAGAAGTCCAATGTGGAGCAGGGCTGTAAAAGAGACTTATTACTTTTTATGTACATGTCCTGTGTCATTAGGCAGCTTTTTCTGAAAAAAGGCCATGACATCTACGTGTTGGTTTGTTTTTTTTCCTGCTGGAGACGTAATTGCTTTTTCAATAGAAGTCATTTCAAGCTTTTTGCTGTACACTGAGTGACAAACTGGACCAGTAGTTTTGTGTTCCCACAACAGCAAATTAGAAAGGCAGCAGAACAGTAGAGTAACCACAGGACAAACCTTTCAATTGTTGCATAGAGAACAAACAATATAATGTCCAGCTGTTGGTTCCACAGCAGAGCCTATTTCACCTCAAACTTTCTTGCAACAGTTCATGCCTACATTGCTTTTGAAAGGGTTGCAAAGGTCCAGAGTTAAGCAAGAAAATTATTAATGTTTAATTTTACAGTGAACCATTAAAAACATTAGACTGTTTTTCTATTTGGGAACAATTTCTTGATTATGTCAGAGGCCTGATTTGCCCTTTGGAGTTTTTCTGCCTTAACCTCCATTCAGTCATACAAATTCAGTTGTGAGTCCCATTCACCAAACCCTCAGCTCAAGGTGGTAAAGTTATTCCTGGATAGCCCTTGCCTTCGTGAAACTTCCCAGGGCCCGAGCCCAGACAATCGGACTCTTTTCAGTTTCCTCAGGACTCAGCCCTGACAGTGACTTGATAGAGACAGGCAGCCTTGACCCAATTGTCCAGAAACAGAATTTAATAATGCAAGAATAACAAACAATAAGGCATCCACTATACATGGAGAGAACTGGAACAAGGCAGTAACAGGGGGCCAAAAAGCATGAGGCCAGGGTCAGACAGGGGTATTTATACATTCTGGTGTGGGAGGGGAGTTAAGGCGGGGTCAGAGGGAAGGGTCCAATAGGGGAGAACAATTAGGACTATAAAAATTTCTGCACCAAAAATCAACCTATGGTAACACAAAGAACTAGGAACTTTCTAGCAAAGATTTGCATGCTTGCACTGAGGGAAAGGGGTTTCTCAGAGGGGGTTTTCTCTTTCCCTGGGGAAACCACCCTCTACACCTTTTCATAGCACAGTTACAGTGATAACATGCCCCCTAAGTGGCGCATCATCTGCACCACCACTGGCTTCCACCAGTACCATTATTCTTTCAATTTTTTATTCTTTTTAGTAGAAAAGTAGCTGTCCAGAAGCCACAGTGAATGTCTTCTCACCATCTTCTTTAACGTGTCAGGTGTTTTAGGACAACTTTCCTGCCAACCCACCTTTGCAAGCGTGTGTCTATGTCACCTGCAAAGGGAGAGGGCAGATGATCCCAGCTACATCATTTGCAGAAGAATAAAGGCATGGTTTTCCATGGAAAACAAAACAAAGCTTTTGGGACAGTTCTGAATAGGAGAGAAAGAACTGCAGTTTTTGTACTTAAAGGCAGGGGGAAAAAAGAGTAAGAAAGTCTGGAGCTGTCACCTCCATAGCGGATGCTACCGTGCAGAACTGGATTCAGTGCTGGGCTCAGATTGCAACACTCCCCACATGCCATAGCAGATGCCTTGCAGCACTGAGAGGAAGAGTTGAGGAAGGCCAGCTGACACTAGTTTTATTCAAAAGCATGTGACCCCTCGTAATGATTCTCCAGTGTCCGGCTAAAATTGATTCAGCCTGCTGAAGAAGGGAAAAGGAGTTAAAGTAGCTTTATTATTGTGCAGTCCAGTTTAATTTCCCTCCTTGTTCTTTCCTCTTTCCCAGAATTGTCAAGCATACACTGTGAATGGAAATAGGAGACCCTTTTGAAGAAGACTGTTTATTTTCACAATATGCATTGACAGTCATAAACATACAAAAGGAGAAAACAAAAAGTTAACATTGAAAGCATGCATATAAACTATTTCCAAGTGTATGATTTTACAAGACAGGCAGAGAAGTTTTTACAGAATAAATCAAAGCAATGAAAATGGAAAAAGGAACATGCTTTTTGGAAAAATAACCCATACTTAGATAAAATACAAATTTGAAAGCAAGCTTTGCAGGCAATTCACTAACTGGTTGTTCAGATTCCATGACTTTTCATAAATAAAATGACAAATATGTAAAGTAAACATCCAGATGCAGCATGTCAGTTTTCCCGTCTCCAAATCCAAGACCAAAACAAATTATTTCCCTTCTGTGCTTGGACTCGGAATTAGAAACAAGTAGAACTGGTTCGCTTTTGGCTCAAGGGATTGGCTTTCAATTGGCTTGCTGAGTTAGAGAGCAGCAATAAGCTTCCTGTTTGTAGAATATAATCTTAAACTTGGCACTTGCTGTCCCTGCAGTCCTCTGGCACAATGGCATCTATTCAGACTGCCTACTTTACTTGCCTAACACGAATGCTGAACATCTCAAAACTGGATGCCTGTCCACAGCAGGCATCATTAAAAAGATAACTCAGAGTACCCAGATTAGGGCTACTTAGCCAGTGGAAAGAGCCAGACCTGAAAGAAGGCTCCTGAGGAATGATTCAAAGCACTAAGAGGATGCCAACCTCCCTGTGGGGCCACAAAGGCCCTAAGCAATGAAGAAAAAATCCTGAAAACTTCCTTGGGACTACTGCTGTGTAGCTGAATAGACAATTGTCTGAAGGAGAGAAGGTGCACTCCCAGCAGGTGTTTCTCTGGAAGTTTTGCACTGTTTGTTGTCTGCACTGGCCCAGAAAGAGGAACCCTCTCCTGTGGGTGCCACATCATGGATGTTTCTGTTTCCTGTGTGCCCTGGCGGAGCGGAGGCCGGCTTGGGGTGAGCCAGACCTGATGCCTTGCAGCCCCAAACACGGAGTCACTGGGGACCTGAGCCCACGGCTCTCTTTTCCCAGGGGTGTGCTATTTGTTACCTGGGATGTGCTATTTGTTACCTCCTTAAAGGTCGTCTAGCAGAGCCTGTCTTCACACCATCCCACATACCACGGCAGCAGAGTGGATACGTTTCCTTAAGCAATTAGTTAGGTAAGTGAAGTAGACAATATTAGTGCCCCTGCTGCAAGCCAGGAGCTGATGCACTGCTGGCAGCACAAAGAAACCTTGTTTTGATACATCCTATATGTGTCTACAGCTATATATACATACCATAAAAGACAAATATATGCACTATATATTTATACAATATATAAAATGTAGATTACTTCAAGGATGTGGGGAAAGTTATTTTCTTACTTCAACAATATGTCATACATGTTACAAGCTATTGCATTCATTATAAATATTTACGTGTTCTATATTAGTAATATATATGAATTGAATTCTTACTCATTCTGAAAAATATTAATTTGAAGCTGCTTTCAGACTTTCTCGACCACATTCTTTAAAGCACCTGACACTTCGAGAAAACCTTGATCCCACCCCTCAGAATGGGATCAATAAATTTAATAACGGACTTCAATAAAATACAGCATTGCAGTGAAAATTTCATCAAGAGTTGGAATGACATGAAGCAATCTGTTCAACTGAACTTCTACTTCCTCTGCTTGCATTTTTAAGCATGAATAAATGTAACATAAATGTAGAACAACCATAAGTCTTATAGCATCTGCAATCCCATCTTTCTACTTTTTGATTTAATTTGTTTCATTTTGCAACTTTCATTTGGTTTTCCCAGTATTGCTTATCTTATTCAGTGCAATGTTCTGGCATTGTAAATTAAAAATTTGTAAAATGTACAAATAAATTTCATTCATAGTTATAACAAGTCATGCTAAAGCTAAGCTGCTCTGCCAAATAATAGCCTGTAAATATAAAATTGAATTGCACTCTGTTAGTATAGGCAAATATAGAATAATTTTACTGGAATCAGTGGGTACTCCAAGCTTATATCATCACTAGCAAGTACAGAATGTGGATAAACACCTAATGTTATTAAGCTTTAGCAGTATTCTGTTCATTTGATGAAGTCACAAACATTTTTCAGGTTGCTGTCAGCATGACAAAAAGAGAAGACTATAGAATTTATAGTCCTTTTCTTTGAGAGTAAAGTATGCAAAATACAACCTTATATTCTCTGTCCTGTTAGTCCTCTTACAGACACTCACTGCATCTTTTCTAAAACTTGTCTTCATATTTCTATCTTCCCATGAAATATCACTTCCTTCCCTTGCAAGGTTGGATTTTTTTCAGAAAAAGAAAAATCAGAACATCTGTGTCAGTACCAAAGTTGTTTTGTAGGATTTTATGGTTTTCAGCCACAGGTTATGTTCTCTCCTAGGAAGCTACTTGCTTGGCTCTAGCCTCATCAGCAAATACAAAAATTCTCAAATGCCCAGATGCCATAAATGTCTGCTTGTCAAGTACAGACATCCCACAGATCTGGCCATAATCATTTGTGAACTCAATGTCTTATAGGCACCATAAATAAAATTCACTGTATCAAGGACAAGAACCAGAAGTCAGGAAGAAAAATCAAGATGATACAAAACTTAGATGTGCACCTGCTTAGTGGCAAAAGTTGCTTTGCCCTCAAAAAATAGCAAGTCTACTGCAGAGAGACAGCTGTAACTTCTAAAATCATGCCATTCAAATAAGAGAGGTGGTAAATAGAGAAAACTACATTTGAACATTAAGTCATAAATGTAAGATGGTTGGCAATTGCTATTTATTCCTCCATTACCTATAAGGCATCACTGGTGTTCAAAGCTGTGTGCAGCAGCTGAGCTGAGTTTAGGTGAAGATCTGGTCATTACAGAGTCATGTTATGAAATGCGCAGCTCGTACTCCAAGATATAAAATATTGTGAATTCTATTCTGTCTGTAGACTCACGGATTTGCCTCTTCAGCCATGCCCAGCTGAGGCATGAATCACCCTATTGCTGGGGATCACACCCTCATTGTTGCACACTTTGTTCCAAGACATGTACACCTCAGTGTCAGTGTCCTGTGTCTATCATCTCTGCTTGCTCACAAGTAACCACCAAGTCTTTCAATTATTCCACCTCACAGTTGTCTTTCCTCATCCAAGCTTTTAATGGGTTCATCAGAAAAACATTGGCCAGATTAATATTAATCTTCAATGCCACAGAGGTCTAAAATTTGATTGTTGTGGAAATTCCTCTGGCTTTGAGGTATTTAAATTCTCAGCCACAATCCTGTATTAATGTAGAAGTTATTGTGTCGTGAATAGGTTTGTGCCTTCCCAGAACAATGTTAGATTAGAGCTTAACACTTCAGTGTCGCTCAGCTTCTTGTCACAGATGCTTTTTTTTTGCAAAACTCAGTCCAACTTTATCTAGCACATACTAATGAGTTCAAGCTTCTCCTGTTTACCTCTCAGGAGTTTCCTAAGGCTACTGTTACAGGTTGGAAAGCCTACAGTGTACTCTGTTCCAAAGAAAGAATAAAAGAGAGTGGAAAATGAAATCCTTAAGTAAAAAGACAAAACCAAGCAAATTCCCCCAGCCCTCCAAATAATTGCTTGCTTATTCAGGCCTTGTATTTTGCCAGCAGACTACACACTGATAAAACCAATTTTGGACTATTTAGACTTGAGCAAAAACTCTGTGACTTTAGGAAGTCAGCATGAAAATCACTGGCATAATGACAAGCTCCAGCAATAAGAAAATTCAATTAAATCATTACACAGAAACATAAGCACTGATGGAGTTTTCACAGCTCTAATGAGGCCAGTATGGAGTTCATGACCCTCTATGAAAGTGTGTTTAATGATGATGGGCTGGACCACTGTGTGCCATTATTTATTTAATGTCCTAAAGGGGAGCTTATCTTTCACTCTGGATGAGTCTAATCAGCATTAAAAAATGTTAGCCTGAATAAAAAATATGTCTCTGCCTTTTTCAGCCTCTACTTTACTAGCATCAGAGAAGAAAGGAAAAATATGAGGTTTTCAGCATTCTCATATACTGAGAACCAGGCAACTGTTGGTGAATGAAGAGCAGAGTTCACCTCTATCCATGGGTCATGCCAATACTTCAAGGGATGTGGGGAAAATTATTTTCTTACTTCAACAATTGCTAAATAAGTTGTCAAAATAGAAAGAGAACAGGTGAACTGGGGTTAAGATGTACAAGAAAAAGAGCTGTGTCTATGGGAAAAGAAATACAGTAGGAAGTTCCTGAGTTTAGAAGTAAAGCATGACCAAGTAAATCCAACATTTAACTGATGAGGCGTGTAACGGTGGAGAGCAGAAAATCAAAAAGGCCATGCCTATTCTTGTAAACCAAACAGCACCAAGGCACTTTTCAGCTTTAACACTGCTAGGATCCATTCTTTACCCCATTAAATTGTTAGTGATGTCTAGGAGCATTTCAGCTAACACCATCCAAAAGTTTCCAGTTATGGTTCAAAAGTCAGCAGGGATAATCAGTTGGCACACAGCAGCTTGTATTAGAGAGGAGGGTGGATGCAGTGTCCCACATCATGCAGCAACAACACCAGGCAGCACTCACAGGCAGCTGCCATTAACTGATGTAGATACAGCTGGAAGCTCCATCTCTATTGCTCCAGTCCTAAGAGTTGTACCTGGCCTCCTTTCTGCTCCTGAAGAAAGACAGCAGGAGGTGATGAATTTCTGCCCCAAGATACTGTTTGAGAGTGCAAGATACTGGCATTTATTGCAGTGCTGGGTTCTGGGTGTATGGTCAAAGTTTTTGCAACAAATTAAATCAAAACCAGAAAAAATGTCAGCTGAACCTGTCATGAGACTATTTGCGTGGTCATCTTTATTTCATTTGGTTTATTTCAGATCCACTCTTGAGAACACCAAGTACTTTGGACTCCATATGGAGTACTCAAGTCAAAATTTTATTAAGATAAAATTGAACTCCCTCTTTAGGGAGTACACAAAATGAAATCCAACACCAAGAAAGAGAATTACATACTTCTGTACCCATGGGAGAAGTGAAATGCTATTAAAAAAAATGCACAGCGGGTAAAGCCAGCTCCTCACATTCTCTCTTAAATTGCATTTTCGATATATTTTATTAGCGTTACCACTACTCTTACAGTTGTTGTGCAGAGCTGGGGAGAAAACACTCCTTGGGTTTCAAGATGCTGTGCTCTGCAGCCTTCAGAGGATCTTCTTTGATTTTGGAACTCTGAGTGTCTCCACCTACTGCTCTTCCACATGCAGACAGGACCCTTGGTTGAGTGTTTATTGAACACATATATGTTATGCTGCCACATAAATACTGTTCTATTGACATTTCCTAGCTAAATAAGCCTTTTTTTGGCTATTTAAAATTCACCATGCCATTGTCAGTTTTTGTAGAAAGGTGCTAAATAAAGAGAAGGAAGAAAAAGGAAAGGGAGAAAAATGCTTCAGGCAAAGTTTTCTATCACCTTCTTCTTACTATAATTATCACCAGAAAGCATAGCAAAAAATGGTTCAGAGCACAATGGTTTATCTAACGTGATAAAGTAAAAAAGGTCTGATTCTGATTTTATGATTTTATGATTTTCATCAGTATTAGTAAGAAAGTCAGTTCCTCAGTATTCTACACTCTTCTACACCCTGTGTAAATGACACCACAAATGAGTGGGAACTGATGCCCTTGGGGATGTTAACCTTACTTCCTACCAGACTGATCCAGCCAGTTTTCAAAGTTCCCACTTCCAAGGAAGCACTCAGCTGTGCTGTTTTCATCAGCATCTCTGTTCTCAAATGCCTCCATGCTCCAGGGGATAGTTTGCAGTCTGCTCAGTAGGATGCTGTATACTGTGCTGGCCATGGCCTCTACTCCCTCTTTCTAGAGCAGAGAGAAACATCTACACAATAAGCCTGATTTTCTGAGGCACTAGAAGTTATAGAAGTTATTGCTAAGAGAAGCAAGGCAAGAACAGAGGAAAAAAGTAGGATAGGTCCAGGAGGGGACATAGGAGAAAAACAAGCCTTGGGTTGCTGCACTTTTTATGGATGTAGAGGGATTGCCATTTAAATGTTGATGTTTGCCAAAGTAAATCAAATATTTATTAGGGAAATCGCCTGCTTGGGTGGAAAATTGGAGCTCTTCAGAACCAATGATGTGTTTACCTGGAGCAAATGGAGATTTTTTTTTTTTTTTTAATAATCCCACACTATAAACAAAAGTAAAACCCAGACCTTGACAGAGCATACTCAGAGCAATTCCTCTGCACTGCAACATTTGGAAATAACCCAGGTATTCCAACATTTGTTATCTAACACAGGTCAGCTTCGCATTTGCACTTCTAAATAAGCTGCAACCACTGCTATAGGTAATGCAAATAAAACAGGTTGTGTTGCGCAATATTCTGATGGGGATGATTTCTGCTTTGTTTTACTGTTCTGCAGCAGATTATCTTGCATGTGTTTGCTGCAATGCCTGATTATGCCTGACTGAAACACAAAAAACCCACCAGCATGTTCTTGCCAGGAACTGTAATCATTTAATCGAATTGCTATGGGTTTTTTAATCCACAAAAAGGAATCATGCCATTTTAGTCTGACATGCCTTTACTACAAAAAAAAAAGAAAAAAAAACCCACAAAAACTTTTGTGACAGAAATTCCTCATGTTTGTTTGCTTTGAAACAGTCAGACTTTATCAATTCTGCCCCAGTAATATCTCAGTTGCAAAGAAACTCTTTAGAAACCAGAAGGCAGAACACACAGAAAATCGAACGATAATTGCATCAATGTCTTCTTCTCTTCACCCAGACTGGAAGCTGTTCCCACAGTTATTTTGTAAAACTTTTCCCCCCAGCTAGTTTGGTGCAGAATCATCTTGGGGTTTTTGTCTATGTGTGAGAGTCCTTGAATTTGATGTAGGAACACACATTGATGTACTTTTCAGAGACTGCTTAGTTTGAGGGTATTTAAACATTAGCCATATATCACACAGTTTTCAAGCACTTGAGCAGCAGGTTAAATATAATAAGGCTTTGAAAAATAAAGATTTTTTTTTACAGCTTTCCTTCTTTGATGTAATTAATTTTTGTAGTTTCCTGTGCAGCTTATTTTGTTATATTTTGGAGCATGATCATGAAAGCTCTGTTGCTTATGGTCAAATGTGGATCTCATTTTCAGCCTGCAGTTTGGGAAAGGCCTTGTAGCCTTCTGAGAATGATAAAGTTCTCAAAACATTCCTATCTAAGGAATGAAAATACCCTGCACCTGCAAAAATGTTACACATGAAGTGTTGATTTTAATAAACCCATGGTGATGGGGTAGTGATTGAATTGACCAATTATGTCCAGCTGTCTGGAAACTTTTAAATAAGGTGCTGTTTTTGAATAAACTCAGATCTTCAGATCTCTCCGTTGAAGCAAGAGATCGGAGTCCGTGTGTTTTTAGCGTGGCAAGAGCGACAGTCAAAGAAACAGCTGTGAACAGATGGAATATTTTATGCCCATTCTCGTTGCAGGGTCATACAATAATTTGTTTGAATGACCATCAGAGCTGAAAATTTTCTCTTGTCAATGTGAGTTGAAAGATACTTTGACCTATAGTAGCCTACATAAGGACTGGACATTTTAGAAAAGTACAAAAAGATAGCAGTCAGATTCCCAGCTTAAACAAATTAAACTTCTGAAATTCAGTTGTTGTCAAATTGTGTCTCAAAAAAGATGTGATGAAAGCTAGCATGCTATTATTTTTGCAGCTATAGCAACAACTTTAAAGAGGTGACAACTGCATATCCAAAGTTATGCAGTATTTACATCAGGGTCCTCTTCCTCTTTCCTTGTGTTAGCTTGTCTACCTTCCTGCTTCCACCTCCTTTACAAATATAGTTACCTTTATTCAGGCTTATGCTTCCCCTTCAAACTGCCGGTCTCTCCTTGACCTCTCAAATGTAGAAACTCTTATCTCTTTTTTTCCAAACAAATCCTTACAGTTCAAGCCATGCCAACACTGTCCATCCCACCTCTCTGCATTCCTGTCAGTGCTGCAGCTTCCAGGAGGAGTTCCTGGCACTTTGCCTCACCCAGATCTTAACATCTTCTCACTTTTTAGCCAGCTCCCTCTACATCTATTCAGATCACTCAAAAACCCCACTCTCTTCCACATATCATTGGGGCTTATCCCTTTCTGCTTCCACTCCTGGTGTGCCCTACCAGCTGCACCAACATCCCCCAGCAGAAATGTGCCCTTGCCACCACCACCCAACACCAGCGCTGCCCCTCACAGCCCTACCCTGGACATTTTAAATAGAACTGGTATTCACAATTGTTTTTGAAAGGTTTATCATTTAATATACATTATGTTATTATCTTCTAAGTTCTGTCACCAAAATTCCTGAAGTAGCAGAGGGAGGAACTATTAAGAGAAGAAATTCTGGCTGTGCATCAGCACAACCCAACTAGATTTGTGCTCCTTCTATTTTTCTTGTTTAATGAAGGTTGATGAAATATGGCCCGGTTGTATATATGTGAAAACTGTATCTCATTAGTTGATAACTCTTATAAATGTGTCAAAGACTGTTACTTGTATTAGTGTGCTAAGGAAAGACATCTATAATCATTACAAGATAATGAAGACATTGTGATCTCAGTTAAATCTATTTTAGGAAGTATAATGAGCCAAAATTCATCTAAACTAAAAATTTGAAAGCTATGTGTCTTGAGAGTTTGAAAAATGTAATGTCTTACAAGCAATGCCCAGACAATGTAACACAATGAATTTTGAATAGCATTTAGATGCCAAGAAAAGACAGAGCATTCTATTTCAAAATGAGAAATATCAAATTACAGATGTCTGTAAATTCCAGAGCAATGAGAATAGTAATGAGATAAATGAGAGGAAACGGGTGAAGGGGGAAGAAATTAATCTCTTAAAACTTTATGATACAATGATTTGCATGTAGTTTTTCTGGTTTTACCAGCAGTTTTGTTGGAAAAGTTTAAGGAATTCTGTGAAGATGTTACAAAACCGGTACAGCACTTTTTCACCTAGAAAGGCTTGCTGCAATACAGACTTTAGGAAGAACATGCCTACGGGGGAGTCAGAGCAGCACCCTAGAATTCTACTTTTGAAACTCAGCTTTGGGGCCTTCCCTGTGACCACAGGAGATGCTCTAGCAGAAGCATTGCCTCACTTGGAACAACCTCACACAACAAGATGTAAGTTTCCCTTGGCCACTTTCACATCCCATTGTTTCCAGAAACAATGGTCAGGGTCCCTTTGAGAGCAGTAAAAAGTCCTTTGGAAGCAGTAGGACTGCCCACCTCCAGGCTGGAATGATGGCCAGGGAGAGGTAGCAGCCCTGTGCATTATCATTGCTCAGCACAGTGAGTGTGATCATCATAGTGATCATCATTACCCCTTACATCATTATCTTCACTGCAACTGCACCCATCCTTTGTAATGGCACGGAAAGGATGTCAAAGTGGCAGCCTTTCTTCTAGTCAACAAAGTGATCAGAGGTACCCTTAGGCCACACAGCCCCTGAAACTCCAGGACACAAAGATAATGAAGGTATGTAGTGCAGGCTGTATCCTGTTAACAACCCACAGGGCAGGAACTAGACTGATGCATCAAAAATTATTTATTTCCAAGCAAGCAGTTCTATGTGGTAGGACAAACTGTTCTGAGGATCATCTCATACTCAAATAACTCCGACCTTGGCACACAGCATCAACAGTTGCCATCTCCTACCACTGCCCTATAAATATGCTGGCACACTGCTGCCTGTTCCTCCTCTCACACTCACACTTGCAAGTAGGCATGCTGCTCCTCTTTGCTTTCTCCTGACCAATCCTCAGGGCTAGCTCAGCCATACAACTTCTGAAACAGGGAGATTAAATGACATAAGCTCAAAGTAACTGCAGCTGGAAGGAAAGGTGTTGCCTTACCTGAGTAAGGTAGTAATGCAGTACTGCAAAGATTCTACGGAAACTGTAGTAATTTTAGGTGGTGACAGCACGGCCTTCATATTGTTCAAAGTAGGAACAGCCCTAGCTGTTCTGAAAAAGGATAAAACCTAGAAATATGGTTGCATTCATTCATGAAAATATCTTCAGAAAACCTAACACCATTAAATCAATAGTAATAAAATAAGCCTTGGTAATTCTGTACAAGCTAAGCCAGCAAGAAAGATTCTGAGAGGATTTACACTGTTTGTACTCATAAATTGTTACTTCCTAGGAATACTATTCTAAATACAGCAAAAAAAAGTCTTGAAGAAGGAGTTTTATAATGTCCCCATAAACCTGTAAAATAACAATGCAAGTGCGGAAGGTTTTTTTTTCTTTTTTTAAAGCCCATCACAGAATGCTAATGTGTAGACTGGAATTACGTTCTCAGGAATAAATCTCTGGAACTACTTCTGGATCTATCTACTTATGTCATATTGCATCCATTACAGCAGCATTTAAACATCTTCCAACTACTTACAGCTCAAATAATAATCTCTGTCTCCTTTTCCACAATAGGGCAGTGCCCATATTCATGGTTAGTTTGTGTATCTGGTGTCTGTATAGTGTGTATGGCAGCTTGATGCTGTTTCTGGGTACAACCTACAACAAGTATAATCAGAAATACCAGAAATAAAGCAAGTGGTTTGTTTGGCAAGTCTATATGTACATTCAAGGCTGGGAAATTGAATGGGCAAGTATTGCATTTGCTTTTCAAAGCAAGTATTATTTATCACACCAGCATGTCTCTCATTTTGTAGAGGCAGATTATCATCTCTACTGCTGAAGATTTCTTGTCACACTAATTCAATCCCATGTGCATCTCCTTCCTTCTAAGATAAACCCTCCATGAAATACTAGTAGTGAGATTTTGATTTTCACAGTCGTTTAATAAAAAGTACTTCATTATTCATTCTATACAACTCTCTCTGGAAAAAGCAAGCTCTCTTTTAAGAGGGAGATGCTTCAGCAGTAAATCATAGGATAGCAAACAGGGAAGATAAAACTTGTGAAGAACTTTTTAATTAAGAGAATGGATGAACAATTCATAAGTAATTATTTGGGAATTAATGCCACCTCAATTTATCATCAAACATTTGCAAAGGCAATACATGCACTTGTATGCCTTTTACAGTCTTTACAGTCTTTAGGGTCACTACTAAATGCTGGCCCAATCCAATACGGTATGACAGATGTAGTCAGGTCATTAGTTCCTTGTTGACTGCTCTGCACAAACTGTATGAAGGATGATGTCAGTAATCATTTAAATGCTCAGTTCTTTGTGGATAAAAGCACCAGGAAATTAAAACTTTGTGCCTATTTATTATTTCAGTGTGACTGGCTGTAAATTGTTATGCAATGATTTGTGGAATCTCTGTAGGTACAATTTGAAAATAGTTTAATATTATCAATTCCCTGTGTTTAATTCATGAAGAGTGCAATTTCACTTCACATACAGAGTTTTCCTTCCCTCATCATTTGTTGTTTTATCTCTTCATTTTTATTTCATTCTGAAATCCTCAAGGATGGTGATTCAGGGCTAATAGCTGAGCAGGGATGCCATCTTTCTGCCAGCATTTGTCACATAACCTGTTATGTAGTCACTGGGCAGCTATTCACTGCTAACTTTGTCACTCATAAAACCACATCTGCAGCATCTTAGGAGCATTTCCGAGGTCCTTCCTCTACCAGGGTCACTATGTGCACCATTGCAGACATCACTTCTGGCATGTGGTGGGACTGTGCACAAGCATCATGTCTCCTAAGCAACTTCTCACATGCATCTCAGACCACAGCAAGGAGATCCTGAGCATGTCAGCTGCAATAAATACATTTCATACACAGTCTCAAGATGGAAGAGCCCACTGAATCTTCAGAAGGGAGAATGATAGGAAGAGGCTATGAGCTCCCAGAGCAATTCATCCAGTCCAGCTCAGGCTCTCCCCATCTCCAGGCTAACCACATAAAAGAAGGAGTCAACGTGAAAACCACAGAATGGCTGAACTCTTCCAGTCATTACAATTTTTTCATCCTCTGTTCACATGAACATTTCATGGGTCAAAATGTTCATTAACACACTGTTCAGCTGCTTTCCTAAACCTGAACTTAAAGAGAGAAGTAGCCAAGCCAAGGGAATTATTGAGTGGGGATCGGGGTAATCTGAGAAGGCCAATAAAAGCTTTGTAATTTTAAATTGACACAGAGATTTTGGTCTATGTATAGAAACAGAGATGAAACTGGGAGAGGTGACAGAAAAACAGTTATATGACAGAACAGAGACCCTGAAGGAAAAGAGATATCATTGCTGCAGAAAGGATTCTGGGCACTCCAAGCCCAAGGACAGTTCTGTGTATATATGGAGACATTCTGGTTCTGATTTCTTGTGCACAGTAACAAAGCATTACCATTTTCTAGACCACTTGGCCCTTGCATCTCCACACAGCCAGAGCTTTAAGAAAGAGTGAGCAACAGTGTGAGGGACACCAAGGGATCATCATTGTTCCTGGCTAGTTCAGGCTTCTAGACATTTAAGACCTGTTTCTGAGAAAGATGTCGAGGTTTCATACACAATGTTTATCAGAGACCAAAGAAACACCAAAGAATTACTCAAGGGGCAGAAAACTTAAAAGGACAGCGGATCAACAGGAGCTATCAACGGCAGTGTGGCATATATCCAGCTTCTTCAAAAGTTCACATTTTTCCATCCTTCAAGGATCCTCAGACTATCTCAGTCAAATGCAACCCAGATAATGAGACCCAGAAGCAGCAATTAATGAATTCTCAAAGGAAAATACATTTGCTTCTAGTGTTATAAAACCAGCTTCTGTACAAAGACATTTAATTTAGACATGCCAAAATATTTTGAGAGTTTCCAACACTATTCTATACTAGTATTTGCCATACCTGAGGTTCTTGTGCAATTTTTATTCAGATCAAAAAGAGAAAGATTAAGTGAAACCTTCAGGATTTGTGGGAATTTATGCCTCGCAAATCAACAGGATCTACATGTTACGTGTAGGCCATTCCTTTGGGCTTGCATGCAGCTAGGATCTCCTGGAAAAGCTCTTTTTTCTGATTTGGGAGTTTTTGGTGGAGGAAATCTGAGGGATAGATCCATTTGTCTGGAGTTTCTGTACTGCTGTAAGGGCAAAGCTTCCTGAGGTTTTGTTGTCTATGCATATCTTAACTCCAGAGCACTGGCTTAGCCAATTCTAGAACTAGATAGGCTGCTGGAGATCTGCTGTAGAGCAAATCCTGTATGTCCAACCTGCCTTGGTGTTCCCATAAGCAAATTAATCAGCAGTCTCCCCATAAACAGTAGATACAACCTAAATAGACCTCAATAGCAGAGATCTTCCTGCACATTTACCATGTGATGGTACAAGTACTTCGGACATTTCCAAGACTCAGATTTCACCTCTCCTGCCCAGAAGCGGAACTCAGCTTCCCATAGATCACCAAGAGTTAAATCCCATGGCTAAGAGCTAAGAATGTACTGAAGGCAAGGTCGACATGACTCACCTCCCTCACCCCTCACATAAGTTTTCTTGAGAAAAGTTGTTTCCCTTCTTATGCTCTCATTCCTAGAGAAAACTTCACTGTGGTGGGTCCTCAGGTACTTCTGCACAAGGACAAACTGCAGTGAAAGAGCAATAGCCAATGCTCCCATGCAAACAACCCAGGAGAGCATTCTCACTGAAATAACACAATGGAGTAATTATACAGAGGAGCTGGGTCCAATTAATGACTAGGAAAATGAAGTAAAACAAACTGATGATGCTCAAAATATTTAACTTTTTTCCATTAGTCATTCTTACTGCAACAAACATGTTATTTGTTCCCCTCAATTTTTATTTTTTTCTCTATGTTGGCCAAAATATTTGTGTCTGGAGCACTGCAGTATCACTGGCTAAGCCGGGAGAATGGCTTGCCAGATAATGTCTGTGGACACATACAAAAGCTGGAATGAAAAACAAAATGTTGATACTGGCCTATAAACAGGAGTCAGGCTTTCAAGGTCAGTGAGAGGTAAGTGGTTTGTTTGTTCTCATGGGGGTAAGTATTAAGCCTCTCAGGCTTAGAAAGGAATTAAGCCCAGGTGTTTCATTTTCTAAGGAAGTGATGTACTCAGCAAGCTATTCAATAATCAGAGGGGACACATTCATTTCATTGCCACCTAAAAGAGAGACGTGTTGTTATTTGAGAGAACAGCTGCAGATAAAGATCCCTCCATGCAGCAATTCCTTCACTTTGCTCTCACCTACTTTTAAATACACAGCAGAAGTACCTAAGCTTGTATCTATGTTTGGTTGAAGGTCATTGGAGGCAGCCAGAGAGCTTAGCTCACAGGCTAGATATGATCTCTGTCTCCTGGAGATGCAGGACTCCAGTGACTGTAAAAGAAGTACAGGCACTTCAGCTGGAAGGTTAAAGTTGATAGAATAAATACAGGTAGCAGTACAAAGGTTTTTCAGGTAACTCCCTGGGACACCCAACTGCCTTCCTGGTTTGAACAGAAAACCACAGACATGGCTTTCAGCTTTTGATCCCACCTTGTGAATGAAGGACTTAAAAGTCATGCACCTGTCTTCTACTACATCTGTCTTTTTTTCTCCTCTCCTCCCTGTTAGTCAGCTCCTCAGTCAGCTTCAAGTTTCACAGATCTAATGTTAATTCCTAGAGAACTACCCTGGAAAACCTCAAGATCCCTGATACTAACGAGTAGTTCCTCGGCTACAGGATACTTATGAGGAATTCAGAAGTCACTCTTACATCAAAGCTGAGCCTCCCAGGGCTGTGCTGGCCTCACAGCCAATGGGTTATCTATACCCTTTGCTGCTAGAAGAAGCTGCTGAGACTGACTTTGCTAGGTTATAATCCATCTTTTCACCTAACTCAAGAGCCATTGCTATCTCCTGTCCTTGTGTCCAGAACATTCTGTAGCTTTTGGAGCAGTGTAACAAGAATCTTGTCATTCTCAGTCTGAGGGCAACGGATTTGCAGGGTCAGGCAGTCTCCCCTTACTTGGAGCAGGTGAACATGAGTACACACCCAATCTATGCTCTGCACTCCTTCCTAGGGCACTTCCAGTGTCAGTTCAAAGCCTCTATGACTAAAGCCATTGATAGCCGAGGATACAGATAACATCTCGTGAATGAGCTCCTGTAGCAGGGAGATTGGTCAGCATGCTGTGGTCTGCCTCAGGATCTCGGTGAAGCTTTGTGTAGAATTACTGTCACCCACTGTACTGAGCACAGCCATTTACAATTGTGGAAATTCAAAGGGTCATAGAAACACCATCAGTGAGGCAGTCTGCAATAACAACTCATGGTGAGAGCGAGCTGTGGCTCACAAACAAGCAGCCATTGTTAATAGCTGTCGACACAACAGGTAGGTACAAGAAATAACAGAAGAAAGGAAGAAAAGAGGAAAGATGGAGGGCAATGCTAAGAAATCAAGCCACTACAAGACCTGACAAAGTACGTAACTAAGTGATTTTAATTGGATTCAAGGTGTTATTAGGCTCTTCTGTGACTAACCTCTGGTCAATCAAAGGCTGATTTTTAAGGTTATGCAGAAGTTAACACTTGCACAATCATGGAGAAAACTGATCCCAAGCCACAGGACTTGAACAAGCACTTTCCATACATAGATGCCTATTCATTTTGTTGGAATCTGCTTACCCATACCTCTCAGGCAGTTAATGATATTTCAAAAACCAATAAAGACATTCAGTGCACAAATAAAACCAATAAAAACCTATAAATTATTTTAAGAAGCCAGTTGTATCCCTAATATGCCATGTTTATCAAAGCAGAGGGGAACAAGCAAACAAACAAAACCAAAAACAAGCAAAAAAACCCCAACACCAAACCAAAAAAACCTCCTGACCAATGCTGTATTAAAATGCTGAATGTTATGTAGTCATTGGTTATAAGTAATTTAAAAATTCTTATAACAATAACAGACAACTGAGTGGACTAAATATTAGTGCAGGGAATTAACCTGTATGAGTTTTGTTGACTAGATTCTAGTAATCAGGGGAGTTGGTATTTCAGTATGTGTGCAGCCTAAATGCATTTGGGAACCTTTTTAGAGGCTGTAATGTTACAAAAACTGAAGGAGAAGGGAAATAATGAAGATAGGTACAGTGCAGTTTTATTCAGCACTCTTTCTTGGGGCTACTTTCAGGCAGGAGAAGCTGATATCAGATATTTTGTATGCAGTGGCACTTAACCCAGGAGAACTGCTGAAGGGGTGGAAGCTAGACAGAACAGGATCTACCAGGAGATCCAGTTCCATCCCTCACTGCCGTGGTCACAGCCCTTTGGCTACACAACTCTTACCTGATCCAAGGCAGGGTCTCTGTGGGGGCAAAGGAATCAAAACCTGGCCACGTCTGCTGATTTCTTTGCAGTCTTCAGTCTTACCATGACCTTTTCACGTTACCTGCTGACTGCCTGAATTTAAAGCACTTCTCGCATTATTAATGTTTTCTCAGTTAAAAATAATAATGACAAATGTGAAACAATTACATTTTTTTCATATAAAAGAAATGGTACTATGCCATCTGTATTTCCTAATAAAAATTGCTAAATGCTCTTATTGTATAATAATGCCAAAGTAACAATGACACATTAAATAAATTCAGTTACTAAAGACCAAAAGAATAAGATTCAAAGAAAGATGAAAATGTAAGATTATAATGTTTTATTCTGTGTACATACTGAATACAATTACCACATAAAATTCTCATCTAAATCATGGTAAGCTGCAATGCCACCTGTTCCAGTGTAAAGTGTTGGAAAAGAAATTTAAGTGTTAGCTGAATATTCAGTTTTCTTTCGTTTTTCAGACTCTGGAAATCTGCATGGTTCAAGATTCTTTTGTTAGCTTTCAAGAGAAAGGTAGACTTTGTGCCATCTGAAAGGTGAGAGGACATAGCATATTTTAGCAAGCCAGAGGTACACGAGGCAGGGCTATTTGGCAGACCTTTGACTCCGCCACAGCAACCAGTTCAGATTCCCTTGTGCCGCTGTTTCGGACAGAAGGCTCTGCTTTACCATTTACAATGCTGCCATCTATTGACGTCGGTGGGCTTTTATCTCATGATCCGTGGTAGTATTTTCCTTCAGCAACTTTTTGCACTTGTATTTTTCTCGATGGGATTCATCTGACTAAACATACACAGCTGCAATAACAGCACCATGTGAGAATTGCCTCAGGCTTCCTTGAAAACCACTGAAAGACAAAAGCATTTCTGGGGTGTGATTCACTTCTACCCAAAGCAGATAACCAACATATACCAGATGAACAGCACCCAAAATGCATTAGTATGCTTTGCCCATGGCTATAATGGTATCTGAAGAGTGACTAGCTCAGGTGTAAAGATCACTGTCAGACTGTAAGTGAGCACAGAAAGACAGCAAAAGGAATATTACCCCCTGTCCCAGTGGGGGAAGTTTTTAGAGGTGTTCCTGATATTTAATTCATTAACATGTATCCATGTACAATGAGGCCAGAGGAGATACAGAAGAGAGATATGAGCTACATCTAACTTTGGATAAAAATAGTGGCATTTGGTCTAGAAGTCTAGCTCCCCTTCATATTTTCTTTGGCAGTAAAATTGTCTTAAAGATATTTTACCTCTCCCCAGCTCTGCCTCTGGTAGCCTGTCCCTCAGAAAGCCAGAGGAAAGAGAAGCCTCACATATAGTTTTCCACACACAAACACACCCACACAGCAACACACCCACACCTTCCCCATCCCCCCAAAAGAGGTATGTTTTCCTGTAAATTTATGAATTGTAGATTCACATTATACAGGACCTAGACCTAAGAAGGATTTGTTTTTAATCCAAACAAAGAATTTATGTAATGATTGAAAAGCTGCTACAAGTAACGTAAAATATGTTTGTCTTAGTAAAGAACAAGTAGAGTCAATAATTGCAACACCTTAGACAATCTGCAGTTCTAAATATGACTTACTTTGAAATATATTTAACTCATTTGAATAATACAATCTTTGCAAAAGAATGGTCTACATACAAATTTGCACAAGTTGTGTAGAACCACACACTTGGATGTGACAGATGTATGATTCCTGAACAGCAGTACAAAGAAAATAGATTACTGCCTACTTTCCAACTTCCAGTCGTTGCCACTGTGAGCTGGAAACTACCTCCCCTTCAGATCTGATGCCTGGAATGCTTTTTCAGCTTATGTAAGCATGCTGCAGATTTAAACTTTCTACACCTTTTTTTTACACAAACTTCCAGTCATGAAACTCATAGCTTCTTAAAGAATAAGTTAATGAAACGAATTGGGCACTTAATGAATCTGAGTAGCCGACAAATGTTCTCTAAGACTTGACAACTGCAAATGCTGTTTCTTATGAAGAAATTTCTGTACTCTAATAGGTAGTCTCATCCAACATTTTGTTTTCTTGCCAGGTAACATTTCCCAGTGTCCTTATTTTTAGCCAATTGGAGCAACACTGAAAGCTGCAAGGAACACAGTCATGGAAGAAAGTAGTTCAAGAGGGACCTGCTGCAATATGGGACACCATTGACAAAACTGATCAATAAAACCAAGGCTCCCCTGTGATGCTTCTGGCCCTCAGCCTGTGAGAGATCTCATGCTGGAATTAATAGGAGCTATGCTTTCATCACCAAATCATTAGTTTCGAGAAAGAAATTGAAGGGTTATTGACTTCATTCTAGATTAAGTTTATATTTTTTTATGTTACATGGGTGTAGAAAAAATTTATTTACCAATCAAAAATTAATGTGAGATCGTCTCTACTGTTGGGTTGTGGGAGGGACGACGTTAAGGGGGTTTCCTTTAAATGCAAACATTGCCAGGATGCTCCTTCTCCTCTGATAACAATAGATTTTAAACTTGTTAAATACCTACGTGGTCTTCCAAGGAAAACACAGGTCACACAGCAGCAGATATCTTGTGAAGTGAAAGATTCAGAAGTGATCCAGGGAAAGTGATCAGGTGAAACACAGAGAAAGAAATTGGTTTTCAGCAGACAAGAACTACTGATTTCACTCTTTAAAAAATGCATACAATCAGAGGTTTATTTAATGTGATATTTCTGTAGATCCCATAACATAACTTTTTCTGTGCTTCCAGACAACAACGTGCAAGTGCAAACGTGCATAAGTAAGGCAGACAGAAGGAAATGAGCAAGAAGCAGCGAACCAGGAGAATGTACATTTTACAAGTAAGACTACCCAAAAAAGTAGTATTTCAAACTGAAATATTACAGAACTACAAAATATTACAATACTGATTGCATTTTCAAAATCTACATAGCATCAACAGTAAGACATTACTTAAAGTCTTTGCCTGAGACTGATAAGTTTAACAAAACCAACACATATGCCATACCTTTGTGCAGGTTGCCCTGATGCCTTTCTCCCATACAAAGTGCAGCAGTTCAGCAATAAAGCATGCCTTGATTTTAATACATATGTATCATAATCACCTATCAACATAACTTACTCCAGCTAAAGATTTGCACAGTCCATCACCACTTTTTCTGAGAGTGGCCCATGTCAGTGTCCTCAGGAATGAACAGGGCAAGCACAGAGCATCTCTTTCTTAGCACCTCTTTTCACCAGGACTTCTTAAGCCAGGACTGTCTTGATGACTAATAGATACTCCACTTATGATTTGCCTGCTTCTTTTTTTAACCTACTGACTCTCCAAGATAACCTTGATGTGCTGCTGTCCACAGCCTTCAGCCATCAGTGTGCCACGTGTAAAAGCTGATACCACTGTGTGAGCACAAAGCAACCCAAATCTGCCTCTAGGAATACACAGATCAGAGCAAGAAAAGCTGGAAGAGTCTCTGAGTGCACTGGGTACCCATCAGACAAAGCAGGCTGGTAATTGTATAAAACACTTCTCTCTTGGAGACAGAGGCTCTCGATGAGTTTTTTTTTGGCCACACATAGGGAAATCACAAAACACTTGGGATGCAGGGGCTGAACAGGACCACGAGCAAAATCCACTGCAGTATCTAGGCTTCTCAGCCCTGCACAGATGCCTGACTCCCATAGGAAACTATACAGTGACATGGTAGCTGGAAGAAAAGAATACATGGAGAAGATATTAGCATTTTAGAAGCGGTGACTTAGTGCTCTTAATATCCTGAAAATATATTTACAACCTACCATTTTTACCACTTTTAAAGAAGACCTTGTGAACTATTAAATGTGATGCCCATACCAGGCAAATTATTAGAAATTATTTTTAAAATAACTTAAGTAGATATACAGGAAATGAATGTAGAAATCTGCTATATGACTGAGACTCAATATGAAATTTTGTTTCACAATGGGCTTTTTTAATTAAAGCAGGTAACAAAGGGAAGTTGTCTCAATATGATCTGCTGAAATTTTCAGCAGGCAAGCAGCTAGAGCAGTAAGCACACCAGGAGAGCTGAAAAACAGGAATAATGGGTGGATTTCTTGTACTGGAAGTATTAATTAAAAGCACAGAAAGTAGAGAAAAGAAATAGCCTTAGTGGAGACAAGCCCTAGGGGAGCCCTTCTTGCTAGGATCACTAGCACGAGCCATACTTGTGTGACAGCCCATCTGTGAGTTGTCCGGAGAAAGGCACAGACAATGGGGTGGCATGGTCTGTTGAGGATAGTGGCCTAGTCATATGGTACTGCTGAGGGGTTTATTGACCATGAAGAAACACACAACAACATTATGGCACCAGGTAATAGCTGGCAAATCTAATATAGAGAGTGTAAAATGCTACACAGGGGAAAATACAATCCCTGCTCTGCCAGCTGTGACAGGTCCCCCAGGGGCTGCTCATTCACAATCCTGTAAAAATACTGGCTCAGTACAGCACCTGAACAGAAAATTTAGATATTAACTATGGAAAAAATAATAACCAGAGGGTAAAGTATGACAGTGCCACACCACCACCAACGCAGCACACGCATGTTTTGAGTAAAGCTTCAGCTTGGTGAGCACTGTGTGTGCTCTGGGACTGGAGATGGCGACCAGGGGGTCAGGTGGGACAGCAGAACTCAGAGCTTGCCAGAGAAGGGCAACGAAGCAGGTGAAGGGTCTGCAGCACAAGGACTGTGAGGAGCAGCTGAGGGAGCTGGGGGTGTTCAGCCTGGAGAAAAAGGAGGAGACCTTACCACTCCCTACAACTCCCTGAAAGGAGGCTGTGGTGAGGTCTCTTCTTGGTCTCTTTTCCCGGGTAACAAGTGATAGGACATGAAAAGATAACGTTAAGCTGTGCCACGGGAGGTTTAGGTTGGACATTAGGAAGAAAAGAAGTTTTTCACAGAAAGGGTGATCAGACATTGGAATAAACTGCCCAGAGAGGTGTTTAAGGAAGGACTGGACGCGGCACTCAGTGCCATGGTTTAGCTGACAAGGTAGTGTTCGGACATAGGTTGAACTCGATAATGTCGCAGGTCCTTCCCAAACTAAGTGTTCCTGTGATTCTGTGAGCTCGCAACGTCGTCCCCGTGAGGGGCCGGCAGCTCCATGAGGCGGCTGCGGGGAGCGGGGCCCCCGCGGCGCTTCCCCACAACACCGCGAGATGGCGCCGCGGGCCCGGGGAGCGCCGGGCGGAAGCGGCGGGGGAAGCCGCGCTGGCGGCGCTCGGCCCCGCCGGAACGCAGCGTGGGAGTGCTGCGGGCGGCTTTGCACGGCTCTCCCAGCCCGCCGGAGGCCCACGCTGCCCGGGTGGGTGTGGGGATGGCGGTGCCCTCGCGCAGGCTGCAACCCGGGCCTCCCGCTCGGGGAGGGGGCCGGGCTGAGGGTGGTGGCAGCCGGGGCGAAACCGCGGCGGGAGCGGGAATGCGAAGGGCTCAGAAGGGAGATGTGGGAGCCCGGGCGCCCGGCGGGGCCAAGGGCGGTGATTGTGGTACCGGTACGGGCGCGGGGCTTTGCCGCTTCTCTGCAATGTATCAGCCCGGGCCTCAGGCGGTGAGAGTGGCGCTCTGTGCGCTGGGGCCGGGGGCAGCCGGGGCACAAGGCCTGTGCTCCTGCCAGCCCTTGGATGTTGTAATTCTGTGCCCTGTTTGCAGAGGCTGGAGCTGCTCATCGGTTCTGCGAGGCTTTGAGTCGCTTGCCGGAGTCTGGGCACGACATCTGTGAGGCCAGGAAATTAACTTATGCCTTCAAAAGCTGTACTGGAAAAGTTCCATCCTGTTCTTTGTTTATGACTAAATTGACCATATATATATATATGAAACATAAGCTGACTAGGCTACTGATAATTGTACAGCTTTTAGCACTTTTTTTTTCACCCTGATTTTTGGCTGAAATAGCTTTTGGATTTATGTCCTGAAGCTCAGAGAATAAAGACCCTCTTTTGGGGAGACACGGTAGATTACACTGCTTTGGCTTCTGATAGGGCCAAAAGATCTGTAATACATATGCTGAAGTTTGAGAACATTATTTTGCATTATGCTGATTTGTTTCCCTTCCATTCACAGGAGTTGCTGCTGTTGTTTTAAGGACATCGATGTGAACATCCTAGTAATAGGTGGGTCTTCATAGCACTCCTGTTGAGATGAGAAGCAGTTGTAACTGTATCCTAAATGCTGGACAAGTCTTGTATTTACAGCCATTTGTAAACCAGAATGCAATGTATACTGTTGGGAATTTTTACCCCTTCTTTTGAAGAGGAATAACTTTTGCTGCCAACTGTCCCAGCAATCACAGGCTTGTGTTTCTGCGTGACTATAACTAGGGCACTTCAGTATTAAACGTCACAGCAATGCACAGTGTTAATCTGAAGCACACAATGTCCACCCACTTTTCAGGCATTTCCCTCTTCTGGTGGTAATTCTGCATCAGAGTAAGCATCAGGAGTTTATATATAAAATAAATAGTGTTCATGGGAAGACACGCAATATTGATGTTGCTACGATCACATTTTTTTAGCAAGTACATACTAAGGTGAGTGCAAAATATACAGCACAAAATTATGCTTAATCCCTTAAACTGTGAAACTAACTGCCAGGGGATTTATTGGAAACATCTATTACTCACGGGGGTTTTGGCTTTAAATGCCAAAACGAGTTTGGAGATGGAAAAAAAAGTGTTGAACTACCACTTGCTGAAATCAGGAGAAATGTACCTGGAAAAGCAATTCCTTTATGTACCTGGAAAAGTAATTCCTTTATGAATATGTAACTGTCACATTTTACTGAGTATCTCCTACTAACCATTGCCAGAAATGAGATACTGAGTTAGGGCAGCACTGGCCTGACTGAAGACACTTTTCATAGCAGGGACAAAAGCAGCAGTGGGCAGAGGGGCTGGTCAGCTGTCTGTTGTTGGGGATATTTCCAATTCAAATGTAGTTGGCTTTTTCATGAAAGCTTTGTATAAAGGTGTTTTGTTGAAACCTGCTGAACGTATTGAAATTCCACCTTCCTTTAATAACATATGATGTTTTTACCATAATATAATGCAATGGGGTGGTTACTGATGGATACTGTGAATAGTGGAACCCTCACTGATCCTGCACTGGGCTTGGATTTGTCCCTGTTTCCTCTGCATGGCCATGCTGTATCCAACACACCACTAGTCCAAGAGTGGGATGTACTTACCAAGTTACAAACCCCAGTGCATTGAGGTTTTATCTGTGATATGACACACATTGTCTCAATTTCTGTTGACTCCAAGGGAATTAAATGCTGTCATTGCTTTGATCAGATTAATTTATTTTCACTAATGCTCACCTGCCTCAAGCTGGTAAGGGGGACAGGCACGTTGTGATGAGAGGGAGTACATCCCTGGTTTATTATCAGTGGAAAAATATTTTAAAACTGGGAAAAGGAAGTAGAAAAAAATTTCCATCATTAATGACCAGGATAAGCAAACAAGTCTCTCTCCCATTTTTAATTGTACATTTGCTGGTGAGTTTTATATGTTCGGTTGGTTCCATATTTCATTTTTTTAAGTATAAATTATAGAAGTAGAGCTATTACATTTATTTCTCTGCTGCTTGTCATGTTTCATATTTTATGTAGTTTTTTTTGGAAGAGTAATTCAACTGAAAATAAAACAAACTCATTTTTTAATTTAGTGTCCTTGCTTTCAGCATTTTTATGCTCTGCTTTATATCTGTAGTCTAATGTTTCATAAATAATTTATGAAAATAATTAAAGTTTCTGTGTTTGGCAAAACAGGTTTTTCATATTTCGTAAACTAATATAGTTGGATGGCTTTGCCAGGGTTTTTCCTGTCCTTCCCTTTCAGAAAGCATATGTACATGGTGTATGTTAATAATAAAGTATCAGACTTTATCAGTTACTGCTTCAGAAAATTATTTACCTTGAGATCAATCATGATCTCTGTTTATTCTAAAGCTGTTTCAAAGAAATTTTTGTCATGGTAGGAATTAGACTGAACATGAAAATTACACACACCTACTTTTCTTAAGTGGAAAGTGCAAAAATTTTCTATCATGGGCTTAGGTTTTTTAAGTATGAGAAAAAGATGTTATGGCAACCTTGACGGTATCCAGATGTATCTGGGAAAGAGACAAAAATTATATGTGTACATCATGAGAGTGAAGATGAAAGTTTTGAAGAAAGTGGTTGGAAATCAGATGTTTGAAATGCACAAAGAGGGATTGCACAGCAATCTTTTATGTACGTGTGGGATTTGGGTGTTACAAGTCACTGCAGTGTTTTGCAGTGATCTCAGTGCTGGGTTTCCTTCTTCCTCCAAGCAGGCAGGAGAGAATCCAGTGACTCACATGCTTTAGCTGCCTAATGCTTGAATCTGCAGCCTCTGCTGGCATGAGTTGTTCCATCAACTGGAATGGGGCTGCTCCTGAATGCAGAGCTTCTTGCAGACAGATTGGTCTTACCAGGGGTTTATGGCTTTGAGCTTAGTGTGGGCTTTGGAAAGGACAGTCATTTGCTTTTGTGGTTGCTGCATGATTTGCATTTTGTTTGACCATTCCATTCTCCTTTCATGCAGTATGGCTTGGCTTAAGTGACAGAAAGTTGCTCTTTAATCAGTATTGTTAAATATGAGCCAGAACACAACTGGTCTATGTACTGTATTCATAGCATTTTGAAAAACCCTGGCTTTATCCTGGTATAAATCCACAACAGTTTTAAGTGTTGTCTTGGCTATATTCCAGTGTTTCTGGGAATAGCATTTGACCATATCTTAAAAGAGTACCAATAGGTAGTTTAGTGTACTATATTTCTGTTACCTTTCACTGGCACCTAAAATAAAGTTCAGGCTCAGGGTGATAATATCAGGAGAAATATGTGACTGAAGCAGCTAACCTATTAGTGTAATAAAATAATTGTCAGATAAGAGGAGATTAAGAATATTTCTCAGTGATATGTACTGGGAAACCACCCTGGAAATGTTGGTAATTTTAAATCCTGCCTGGTGGTTATAGAGCTCTTGTTCTCCCTTTCTATCCCCACAATAATTTTTTCCTTTTTTATTTTTTTTTCCTGGTCAGTTCCCCCTCTTCCTTATGCCTTTTCCTCGCATTTAAAAAATGTGGTTGCAACTTGAATTGACCTGTGTTTTCTTTATGGGAGGCAGGATCAGATGCTGGAAAGGGGAAAAAAAAAAGAGAAGCAGAGAGAAAGAAGGGACTGTATGTGGTCAAAAGTGCACCACAGGTTTAACAGAAGCCTCACCACATGAGTGGAATCAGGATGGGTTTAATAATTTTCTGGCAATTGCTTATTTTATACAAGTTCCTGTGCAGACACAGCCAAAAACTGAAAACAGTTTCTTTCCTTTAAGTTTATGGTTTTTGTTTAGCATTAATTCTGAGAATAAAGGTTGTGGAAACATGAAGAAAGAGAAGAGCAATGGGAGAAATGTTCAGTTCCAGCTTTTCAGGCTGCATTCTGTAGAAGGCTATCTTTTAACTTTCTTACTGTAGTGGGGAACTTTAAGGAATGGGATTTTTACTGCTGCTAATCAAAATCTATCAGTAAGACACTTCAACTTGCCCCAACAGAGAAGGGGTGCTTAACAGCAGTAGGTCATAGTACTCAAATATAACAAAAAATATATTCAGTGCCCATCACTACCTTAATACATATATTTGTATGAATTAAAAAGCTACTCTTTTCTTTTCCAGTTCACCTTGATCATCACCAGAACAAATTCCACAAGAGATGGTAAGAGGTCTTCACGAGTTTCTGTGTGATAGCTTAGTCACATTTTATATATAAAATACATATAAACACTTTTATTGAATTGTGGGTGCAGACATGTAAAAATTAGATGTAAAAGTCGCTAAATTGCTTTGCAAATAGAATTCAGATTACAACAATGAATGATTTGTCTACTCCTGGGAAGACTCCAGAGAAATAACAGGAGAATAACAGAGGACTCTGATCATTTGCCTTAGATTTATAGCTTTTGTTTCCTTGAGGAAATCTCTTATTTCCATTTATTCCACAGCTGAAAAAGCACAGACACAGAATTAAGTGAGACTAAAAGTGTTCCTTTCCCTTTTTCACCCAAATGTAAAACATTTCTGTAATTTCTTTTTTAACAGATGTAGTTTTAAAATTCAAATGTAAGAGTGGTTTTCAAGGGTCGCTTCCAACAAAAAAAACCCTCACAAAAAGTGGTTGGACAAGCACCAGCATCACAGTTCTGTCTGCATGAACTGGCTTTTTGTCTTCCTTTCCCCTAAATTAACAACTGGAGCTAGTCAGCCAGACAAATCAACCAGCTTGATTCCAGAGCTTTCAGTAAAGTCATCAAGTTCCTTTTTAGAAACATTTCATAAGAACTGGAGATAATTTTTGAGCTTTAAAAGAATATATTGTCTTTTTTGCAGATATATAGAATGTAGGAGATGCCTGCTTTTGTCAAGCTTCATGGTCTTTCAAAACTGGATTTTAAAGTATTTTAATATTTAAGGAAAAAAAATAGACAAAATGTTTTAAAAGTAACTTGTTAATGTATCAGATTTGATAATAGGACATTCTTCTCTGCTGAAGGATGAGGAGTCAGTGTGACATTCTTAAGCAAAGGGAAACAGTAAATAAAACGTTCATCTTAGCTGTTAGGTAGTTGAATGATTAAGGATGAAGAAATTCCATATGGAAGGCAGATGCTTTCCTTCTACCCACTCATCTTGGGAATGATGCACTCCAAATGCATGGTCTTGTAGCAGTGCAGTGTTAGACCAAGAGGAGAATAGCAGTGAAGTTTCATCTCCATGAATTCTTTCTTTTCAGGGAAGATAAGTTGTCTGCACTTTTAGATCACATAGCTGAGCTACACAGCCCTTCACAAATAGGCAGCAGTTTTTGATCAGGAATACCTTAAGGAATGCAGGTTTGTCGTGGAGGGTTTTCTTTAGGTACTCTATCAGCTGAAGATATTTTGTTCCTGAGGGCACTTAGCAGTGACCATAAAAAGATATAGCACTGATCTCTTATGGAATAATGGGCTCAATTTTCCAGAAAGAAAGGCAGCATGGGTGTTGCAATTATTATTCCAAACTCACTAGCATTTGCTTTACTGTCTGAGAACCAGAAAGTAAAAACAAATGTAAGTAAACTAAATGAACCTCTCTGGGTAGTGTTAAATGGAAAGTACTTTTTAGGTTTGAGTTTTCCATTTTGCCTTGGGATTTCTTTTCCCCAGAGAATCATTCTTTTAAGGGTAGCAAATGGTGCCAGTGCAGATCAGGGAAACAGACTTAAAGATTTATGTTCTTAAAGATGTATGTCCTTAAAAAAAAAAAAAGGAAACCACCTTAATAAAGGACTGTAAATGTCACATTCATCTCTGAAAACGTCAGCTAGTTTTAGTTTTGCCGTAGTTTTGAGTGTTTGCCAGAATATGGCTTAATTAAAATTTTCCTATTTAAAGGTATTCTGTTTTACTCCAGATTAAAGATTTTCTATGGAAATTAAGACATGAGGGAAAGGGAGAAAGTGTTTACTATTTAGTTTATTTGTTCTAGGCTCTAGTCTACTTTATGGCTTTTTTTTAAGGTGCTCTATTATCCTACTTTTTGAGAGTAGGATGAAGGGGGGATGAAATGGCTTATATGAAGGGAGATTAAGGCTAGAGAAACTGGGGCTTTGTAGTTGCTGGTAAAATCTGAACAGCATGAAACTTCTTTAAAGAAAACCAAGATCAGCTGGAAGACAGAAGAAGGTGTGTTACACTATGTTTCTTTCTATAGAACTGTTCTTTGTACTCCATCAGTGGCACTTTATTGCCTTTTTTCGTGTTTTGGTTGGTGATGGATACAAAAGGGAGATTTACTGGCAGCTTGCATTTGGCTAAATAGAGTCTTGTTTTTGATTGTGGCCATGGTGGATATGTGAACTTGTCTGAATTGCTGTTTGACCTTTTCTGAGAAACTTTGGCAGGCAGATGGAGGAAATACATTACTGGAGGAAATATGTTACTGGATAAAATTAATGCATTTGTTTAATGCAGAGGAATTTTCATCTCTTGTGTTTTCTATCTGTGGATTTGGAAATGAGGTATAGGTTGTAATATCTACGCCTTGGAATGATTCAGTTCTTGCCGCTCATGTGAATGTCTAAGGAATTGTGGATTATATCCACATGGCATGTTTCCTAAAAAGAAATGATTCCCACTGTAGTAGGATGAACACTTGAAAAATACCTTCTGGACACTACAACTTCTCTATTACTAGTTCTTCAGTGGTAGTTGTGTTGATGCCAAAACAGTCTCTAGTAGGAGTAATGAGGTGTGGTGCGAGCGCACTGTGCTCATACATGTTTTTCGAATCTCCATGTTCTATCGTAGCTAAAGGATGCCTAAAGATTAAAAGACATCATTGTGCTTGCATTTAGTTCCTCCCCTCAATTACTCTTTGTTTCTCTCTCCCTTTATACCTTCTTTTTTGGGTGGGGAGCATTAGTGCTGTGGTGTGTGGTTGATCTTTTTGTGTTCTTTCCCTGTCCCTGTGTGTTTTGGCCACAGGAAGACACCGGGCCGTGGTACTCGCAGAAAGTGTATGCGAGGTACTGGAGGCACTATGAGTTAGCCATGCGCTGGATGCGCAGGCACCAGAAGGCCTACAGGAGAGCCATGGAGTCCTTCTATCGCCTGCCGTGGCATCTGTGGCATCCTGCTGCAGCCTCTCCAAGCAGCCACTACTCACATCGGGGTGGGAATGATCTCCCACATACCCAACACTATTCTTCCAGCTATAGACCAGATGTCAGACTTCCATATCGTGCGGGAGCTCAGCAGTACACAGGTGCCCACCAGGAGAGGGAGGATGCTGATGAGGACTCCGAAATGGAAGAGGATGCTGAAAGGGACTCTGAAATGGAGGAAGATTCTGAGTCTGAAGGGGAGATAGAATATGACTTGAGTGACATGGAAATCACAGAGGAGCTTCGCCAGTATTTTGCAGAGACAGAGCGGCACCGAGAAGAGCTGCGTAAGTCCATGCTTGTTCTGTGTTTTGTAGTGTTTGGTGGCCATAACATTGAGTGCTGGATGGCCTCAACATTTACAGGTTTTGTAAGAATTCACAGAAATAGGCACTGCAAGTGAGCAAGCCTGAAATTTGCCTATTTCTGACCGAAATAGGCAGAACTGATGGGTGCACATAAGTACCACTGATTAGAAATAAGTTTCAGAAAATGTTTGCAAGTTTTTGCAGAGAGAGAAAATTATGATGGCAAATAGGAGAATAACACTTTTGTCCAGAAGACAATATTAATCTTCAGTGCTGAGGACAAAAAGTCCAGAATTTTAATGGTTAAATCTAGTTAATGTGCTATATGAGGGGGGAACTCAGAGGAAATGCTTGAATACATCACTGAACCCTAGAGTAAGCCTCTATTGTATTTTATAACACGGAGCAGCCATTTTGTTTGTTATTCTTTGGCTAACCTGTCAGTAAAATTTCATGACCCCCTGCATCCTCTTCATTCTGTACTATACCACAAATTTCTCTTTGCTGTGCATCTTGATCTGGACTCAAGTCCTTTGGTAGGGAATGTAAGCCAAAATCTTAAGGTTTTTCTCAGGTCTGGATCCTCAGAGGTATTGGTCATCTTTGTTTCTGTGAAATTCTTAAAAGAAGTAAAGGATTATGCTGTACTTTATTGACACTTTACTCATATACAGATAATTGCAGATACATTTATCTGTTTTAAGAAAGCAGCATGGTAATAACTTTTCTCACATGAATCCAGTAGAATATACCATAATGAATGTTTAATAGAGCTTTCTCTGCTTCTCTGTAAGAAATGTTCTAAAAACATGTAATAAAGGCAATGATTGGAAAGGAAATAAAAAGTGGTTTAAGTTCTTAGATCAGCAGGTATCAGAGGGTGAGCTGAAACAACTCAGCTTAACTTCACACTTCTCATCAGTGTGATGCACAGTTGATGTAGTTATCAGAGGAAAGTGAGTTAAGGAGCTCTGAGGTAATGGCTGCCATGAATCCCTGTCTCATTATGCTTTTTGCACCAATCAGCTTGGTGTTCTCTGTTGAAATGTTCCTTTGATGACGTGTATGGTGCTTTAAGACTGGGCTGTTTCTTGGAATGCAGAACATTTTCTGTGGATTTATTTTGGCTACTGTGATTAGTGGTGTTTAAAGGTATGTGAGTGGTTAAAGGTGGTATCCTGGAAATTGGGAAATCAGGGCTTAGAGACGTTCTCTGTTGCAAATATCCTGTATGACCTTGGTGTAGCTATTTAGTCTCTTCCTGACCCCCTCACTGGGTGCTCTTGCTAAAAATATTATTTGATTCTTTATGATGAGCAGGTGAATTGGGAAGAGGTTTGTGACTCAGAATGCAGATTTTACTTTTGTTCCTTCCACCACAGCAGTACTTGGGGCCTTTTGGAATGATTTGGTGTCTGCTGTGTGCTGTGTAGTACCCTAGTTCTGGATGAGTGTAACTCCATGTGCTGCAGTGGCATTATTGCAGATCTTCATGCAAATTCAAGCAGGCTCTGGTTTTTCACTACTGCATGCCTCAGTTTCTTTAGTAGCTTCCCTGATAAAGTGAGGGTAATACTAAATAACCATCTATAATTACTTAAAGCGTGAAAAAATAAACAAGTACTTGACTTAAATGGAATTCAAAAGTGACAGTAATCTAGGGTGAATGGTGCTTTCTAAATGCTAATTTTGTGAGTAATTAAAAACACAGTGTGATCTTGTTTGGAAATAATTTTTTCTTGCATGGTGAGGGAAACGGAAAATAGAATAAATTTTTTATTCTGTTAAAGTTTCTCAAAAGAAGAAACATAAGCAGCAGGAAGAGGGGAAAATCATTGTTTCCCTGATGGTGTGGAAATGAGATGCTATGGACACCGTGTTGAAGGCAGTACTACTCTAAGAGGTAGTTTTATTAATTTTCCTGATTGCTGTTTATGAGCAAAATTAAGTTTAGAGGTTCATTAAGCTGTGATCCATAACGATGCTACATCATCTTAGAGTATCTTTCGTCCTGTGTTTAACAGTTGTCATTCTGTATTGATGCTTGAGAAGATTGAGATTATGCATCCACTAAAGAAACGCTCAGTTACTTGAGTATTTTCTCTTTAATGGTGTTTCCTTTTAATCCCAAACTTTATGCCTACCTTAGGAGCAGATTTATAGGGAAACTTGGGTAGCCTAAACTTCAGTAATGCCTGAAATTTACACCTCCACGCCTGAAAGAGACATTCGTGGGGGTGAGGCAAGAGTTTTAAGTAGCCTTTAAAGCAAATGAGGTTGTTTGGGTGTGCCACGGTGGAATACCGATAGGGACCGTGACGATCAGTTAAAGTAAAAACTAGTCGTTAGGGAACATTAAGGGGAAGACTGTGTCTCATGTTTTCTTCCTTTGGCATCGTAAGAGGCTCCGGGTGGAATTCACAGGCTCTGACCCTTGCACCTTGATATTCACGTGGGAGAAGATACACAGCTTGCTCTTCTTTTAAAAGCAGAGTTTGCAAGAGTTAGACACACGCTAATGGGCAACTTGATGAAGTCTGAGTCACAAGGGAACAGACCATCAATGAGGCAAATAAGAATGGGAATTTGGCACATAAGGAACGGGATACCAATCTTTGTGAAGTATGACCTCCATGAGTTTGGTGGTTTTCTACCTGTCCAAAGTTAGGAAATACTATACAACATTCATGCATCTATTTTGGACACAGGTAGTAAGTCTTGAATTTCATGTGAGATATAGCTGGTTCCCACACCTGATCTGCAGATATCTCATTGGCATGTAGAAGGATAATCAAATGCATTAAAAGGAGTCCTAGCTGATGTCAGACTCTTCACTTACAATAATGCCTGATCTAGAGCTTGGTGGACTTAAATGATCACAGACATCAGAGGATAAGATCTTGCAAACTTTAACTGTGAAAGACTCAAAGAGATCTGAGATGTTGGTGGGAATAAGATGACTCAGTCTTGGAGGTCTTTTCCAACCTTAATGATTGTATGATTCTGTGGCTCTGTGAAAAGTATTTGAGCATAGATGGTGACATACAAGCCTTAATGCTAATTGCAAAGAGAAAAATTCCGCAGATAAGAAAGATATTGTGTCAGACTAGCCGAGGCAGAAAACTTAAAGTTTATTTAATTTCTTGGTAGCTGCCACAATCTTGAAGAACAAGCAGATTTCTAACTTCTGTGGGATTTTTTTGTTTTGCTTCCTCAGTGGGCATTTGTAGTGATTGGCTGACTTGCAAAGTAAGGGCTTTGAAACTGGCAAACTTGCTCCATGATTTAACACTTCTGCAGTGATAGACTTCACAACCAATATATTTTAAAACAATCTTTCTTTTGCCTTTGAAGTCACGTCAATTTCTTATTAGTTTTTATATTTGTATCATGTGTTGTAGTCAATTACATGTTCCTGGAATGCCCAGAAGTAATTATGAGCAAAATTTTGCTGAGGCTGTATGAACTCAGACATACTAATACACTCCAGACTTATCTCATATTTTAGATAAATGGTGCATTTGGTTAAAACCCTTAAAGACAGTTTTAATTCCTCTTTATTTGTTTCTTCACATGCAATCATAATTACATAGTAATTTTCCTTTTTAGAGGGTTTTCTTGTTAGTCTAGTCTATCACTCTGATTCTTCATGTAGCCGGTGATCCAAGTATATTATGTATCTTGGGAATGTTTATGGTTGCATTTAAGTTTTCCCTCTGGCAATTGAAAAGTTGTGAAGTTGTTTTCCTGGGTTACCATACCTGTCAGACCTAGGAATGGTAGCAGATTCTCCAGGCATCCTGGATGTAAAGGACAGAATGCAGTAAGTTGCCTTTTTACAGTTGCAAGAATTAAGAGGGCAAAAACCAAGAAAGGAAGATTCACAACCCTGACAATTCTGTAAATTGTCTAATTGCACATATTTATTACACTTTTAAATTTAGCCTTTGAAACGTAGTTTGTCCTTATACAGTTTTTCTTTGTTTCCTTTTACATGTAAGAGAAAACCACTGCTGTAATTAAGTACAGCATTGCAAGTACATTGAGAACCATTCTGTAGTAGTTAACAGGACACAGACAGGATGCTTTATTTAAAAACAAAGAAAAGGGAAAGTACCACCATGTCAGTTCATTACTGAAGGATAATAGTCTGTCATTTGTTAGTGCTCT
This sequence comes from Nicator chloris, assembly GCA_013400495.1. Classification (NCBI taxonomy): domain Eukaryota; kingdom Metazoa; phylum Chordata; class Aves; order Passeriformes; family Pycnonotidae; genus Nicator; species Nicator chloris. The sequence continues at coordinate 145,647 of WAAE01021237.1, forward strand.
GACTAGTTTTGTTCCATCAAAGCCTCTGTTTGTATTGCCCACACATAGCCTCCAGCTTTTCCCAAAAATAATTTCTGAACCTAAATTTTTTTATGCTAGATGGAAAATGTTTTTTTAGAAATGAACGGAAATGGTGAATGAAGATGTTTGTTTCTAAACTGCAATCTGTAGGCTTTTCCCCTCAGGTTTCTTTTTCTCTGAAAGATGATAGTTGCCACTGCCTCTTCTGTGAAGAGGAAGTAATGGAATTTTCCATGTTTTGTAACTTGTTTGAATCGTACCAGATCCATGAAGCTTTTGGTTTTGTTTAAGGCCTGCATGCCTCTTGGAAAACAGACTTTGATTCGGGGTTTTGCCACCATGTTTTCCTTCTTTCCTTCATTTTTGGTAAATACTTTTCCCTGGTTTTTATCTGCCTTTTTTTTCATAAGACTGTAGCTCGGATTTTTGGAACTACGACTCCGGGTCCCCACTGTTTCTTTTTCTTTCTTCTTCCGTACCCTAAACTATCCAAGCAGTGTGGATGGTGAACTTATAAATGTCTGCTCAACTTCCCTGCCTTTAACAGCCTTGGTTCACCAACTTTTTGACAAACCAAAAAGCCTTGTTTGGCATGAACTTTAGCCACAATCTGTAGAAGCTGAGTTGCTGAAGCTTCTGAGAAATGCCTGTGAAATAAGAGCGCTTTTTGCAATATGTGTGGGTGCTTGAGAGGTGCTTTTGAAACACATTTTTTTGTGAACTGAAGAAGAAATATTAAAGTTACTCCTTTTGTACCACATCTCTGATCCTGATGATTGAACCTTTTGTTGTGTAGCAGCAGAATCTTCTCAAGTGCATACACTATGTCCAGCATAGAGGCTGTGTTATTCAGTACCACAAGCCAGCAATTGAGAAAATGCCTCCTTTACACCAAGGAAACATGCCACAATTTTCACTGCTTTAATACTGAAAACCAATCTCTACTTGCAAAATTAGAGAGTCTAGAGAGCAAGAGTTGGTGACAGTTTTACATCTGTTTCATGACAGACAAGGTTATCTTTATACAAAGCGCAACAATTTGTAAAATATTGTCAAGAAAGTGTCCTTGGATCCTATGCTAGAGACAGAATTTGAGCTTAAGGAGAATGTATATCTTTGCTCTGTGAACCTGTGGCTTGCTGCTGCAGGAAGTAATGGAAGAGAGACACTGGAAAGCCCGAGGTACTGCCGAGGAAACTGAGCTGTGTGCTCTGGAGAGTTGCAGACGAGTTAATATGTGTACCTGAAAATTCTATATAAAGTCTTTCTTATTTGTATGTGCCGCAGGCTGAGCCTGTTTGACAGTGTTGGCAACCCCTGAAAGTGCACAAGAACAAGCCCAGGCGTCTTGTTTTCTGCTAAGGGATGCCACAGGCTTCAGCTCCAAGGTGGCATTGAGGGATTCAGTGGATCAGGCTCCCATGGGTGCAGGCTGGACAGCTGGGTGGAGCTGGGACCTGGAATGCCAGTTTCCTATCTGCCAGTGGCTATACCGGTCTTAATTTTTTCTAAGCATGCTGTGGAGTACTGATATTTGAGTTACAGCAGGTTTACAGCTGGGAGTGTGGGAAAAGAAGCTCATGTGGTTCATTGTGACTGTAGTGTAGGTGTTGCTTTAAGAGGAATGCCAAGATGTTAAACACCTCTACTTCGTCTTACATTTGATGGAAATGAAGAATTAAGAATGCTGTCTTAATAGGAACGTATGTATTAAACTTCAGAAACCTGCATTTAAAGTTGTGATCCTTTATTTGTCTGCCTGATGTGTTCCTCTTATTGTAGTGAGACAGTACGTACACTAGGGGGCTTGTTGAGAGGTTCAGTTTATTCATGTGTATAAGGGATTTTGAGGACCTCAGCAGGAAGAAAGCAAAAGCCTCAATTGCTAGAATAATGAACAGTATGATCTAAGTGTTCTTTATAGACCTTTTGCTTAACAGTTAACTTAGATGCCATTTCTGTGACCAAAATGCATCTTGTTGACAACATCGTTGCAAGAACAAATACAGAATTTGAGCTACTCTGTCTCCCAGGCAACTATTATCTCTGGGTTATTCATGATTCGGTAAGAGAAGTCTGATAATCTTGTATTGCTGCTGCCCTGGTAGATCAGTGCTACAGTAAAAGTCCTTTTGACTGGACTTGTCTTGAGGATACGGGAATGAAAACAGGAGCGACAAGTCATTGCTCCTCTCAGCTGCTCTGTCCCTCACCATCTGGGATCCATTTGATAACTGTTTCTTGGTAGTTGCAGGTTGCAGAAGGATCCCATGGAAACCGGTCAGCAGCTTGCTCTGATGGATCAGCCACTGGAACCTTCTCTTTACAAAGAAAATACATGTGGTAATTCAGTTTAAGATCACCCAGAGCGTCAGTGTCTGTTTTGTGTCTGTGAGGTTTCCAAGGATTGAAGGTATTGCTGTGGCAAACTTGGGCTCTGCAAAGTTTTGGCAAAGAACCGACAGGTGGGCCCCGGGACTGAGACCACATGTGGAACAAGGAATCCTTCCCCAGTCTTATTGTAAGAGCAAAAATTCCTTTCAGAATGCTGATATGGAAGATTGCTTCATATGGGAACAGTTAGGTGTGGGAAGATGCCGACACTACTTACACTCAGAACTGGTGCTGGTAATTTTTTGAATGCAGGTTTGCCTGCTTGGTTATTCCATTAGCATCTGCAGCTGCTCTGAGTGGCTCCTCTAGTCTCCTCTTCATTCTTTGTCCTTGCAGGGAAGGCTGTGAAAGCAGTTGCAGCTGCTGTGGAAAAGAGCAGGTGAGACCATGCTTACAGACACAGCTCTAGGGAAAAGTGGCATAAAAGCATCTCTGTGCTAATCACTCAGCCTGGGCAGTCTGTCTTCACAGTTTATGCACTTTTTCCCTAAAATTCCTCGATTACTGGTTCCATCGGGGTGCCACATGCAGCATTTCTGGATCTCTAGATGGTGTTACTTTAAGGAGAGCTGTGTCTCAGTTCTCTGCTGATAAATCTAAATTCATCTGCCTTTAGTGTGATACTTTCAACCTTGAAAGTGGACAGTGACATTGTGGGCTATGAAGTAAGTGTTTTCTAGCACACCTGTTTTGGTATCTGCTGGGGGGGGCTTTTGTTCTAGAAAGAATGTTTAAAGTTGCAGGGCATTCAGCACCGGAGTAATAGTGAAATGCAAATGCCAGAGACCAAGGTAGAAATGGATGTAATGATAATGTCTTCTTTCTAGACTCATGACATACAAAATCTGCTCAGAAGCTGCAACAGAGCATGGCAGCAAAATACCTTGAGTGTTACACGTTTTAGGTCTCTCTGTTATAAAGCAAATCCCCTATAGGGACAGATTTGCTTGGAGACACGTAATTTACCCCAGCTAGTATTAATAGGGTGTTGTTAATGCCAAGACTTCCAGAGGCACCATTGGCTTTTCAGCATCTCTCGCTGTGCCTCAGTTTCATCTGAAGCATCCAGATGGAATTCACATCCTTTGTCATTAGGGAAATGTGGGTGCTGGCATGGCAGAAACTCACAGTTCAGAGACTTCCATCTGCCTGGGTCTTTTCAAAACTCATTTCCTTGGATGCTAAAAATCAAGTGAGAGAGGCAAGCAGAGGTTGTTAGGCCACCCTTCTCAGACTTGGGTGGCCTGTACAGACTTCAGTCACAGCCTTGGGTGTGCCACTTGGGACTAGATGCGCAAAAGCTTTCAACGTAGGTGGAATTCAGAAACAAATATTCCAAATAATAGTTTTTGTCTTCCACATATGCCTTACAGGAAGAAAATAGCTAGTCATTTATACCCAAAGGATGATGATGCATCTTAAACCCTAAGGATACAGGGGAACATTGTCCTTTTTGTCTTTTCCAGTGACAGGGTTGAGCACCTGTGTGATGTCATCTGCTGTGAAGTTCATTCCAAGGAATCTAGAACACCTCCTGCTCTAGGAATTTGTGTTCATTTTCTGTTTATTTAGACCTTTAGTACAGGAGTGATAGCACTTCCCTGTTGCTCAGAGAAATAGAGAAGATTGATATGGCAACATAGGGAGAGACACTTGTGCTTAGCAGTGTGAAGGACCCAGTACAGAGCAATCCAGCTGCCCATCAGTGTTACAATTATTACAATTGTTGCTGGCCTCCGAAGTACCCAAAGCTGGTTACGTGACTATCGGAATTTCCCGGAATATTTTCAAGGACACGTCTGAATTTGTCAGATCACTGCTCTGGTACACTGAAATCGTGGAGGTAAAGTAGAAAAATGAAGGCTAAATATTAAATGGATATTTTTACTGAAATAAATAACACTTAATGGTGTAATATGTAATATGTAATATCTGAAATCATGGCGGTAAAGTAGAAAAATGAAGGCTAAATATTAAATGGATATTTTTACTGAAATAAACAACACTTAATGGTGTAATATGCATGTTATTGTTCACATTTAGCTGAATAAGAATCTCCTGGGTTTAATTTCATTTGTAGTTGCTGAAATGATTGCTCCTCTAAAAGTCAGCTCTGTATCCACAGAAATTGTAGAAACTTTGCCAAGGAATGTAGGTCTCCAAAGAGTGTGCTGGGCCTCAACTTTCCGGTGGTTGTTCAAATGCTGAGACTAATGCTGCTGTTCTCACTTTGTACAAGCCTTGCAGAATACCTTGATTTTTAGAAAGTCTGCAATTTCTGATGCGGTTGCTGAACAGAGCATTGGCAGAATCACTCTTAAATTCATCAGTTGTCATTGCCTTGCGATTTTTGGCTACTGGTAAATGTAGAAGTGTCCAGACTGTGAAGATTATGTCATGTGCAACATGCTGATGGAGGAGGTGTTGAGGTGGTAGATGACAGAGCAGCTGGCTGGCTTTGGAGGAGAGCAGGAAGAAGCATCTTCATTTTTCTGATCTCTCCATTTCTCACTAGGTGATGCTGGTGATGTGTAGGGATTTGTATTCCCTGCTTTTGTGTCCTTCCCTTGGCATTAGGTACTGACCTCTGTCATGAGCAGGCTGTCAGACTAGCTGGTCTTCTGGTCTGGTGGCTCTCCTTGTGTAATGTCTTCATCAAGTCACTGAAATACTTCATATATGAATTATCCTGTTGAAGTGACAGAGAGGAGACAGTACAACTTAAGTACAACTTAACTTTCTGACAAGTGGTATGCCAGCTGTCTCTCTTAAAACAGAATGTGCTCCAGCACCAAACCCTGGAACTCCTTCTGAAGTCAAACATTCCCATTTTGTGGAAGGTACAATAGATGCACATCTGCAGGTTTCTTCTGGCATATTTCCCCAATGTTTCTTGTTTTGTTTTTAATACTGGCCATAGCAGTTACCCTCATGTGTTTAAGTATATTTGATTTAATTTACTAGAATGCTGAAATAAGGAATGAGAAATTCAGAAAGTCAGAGGTAAACTTACATTTCCAAAGTTACCCCTCAGCCCTTCCTTCCAAAAACTGTGATACGTTTCACTGATTCCTTTAGTTTGACCCTTTTTCCAGATGTCTCTTTCCAAATGCTTGGTCGGGCTGCGTATGTAGTTTACTAACAGCATGGAGAAAACACGTATTTACTTGCTGAAGTTAGTTTTCTCTGGATTAGACCTTGTTATTTAATTCTGCCTGTCTGTGGTAGTACTGAATTTTGGAGCTGCAGTTAACTGAAAGGTCGGTTCATAGCCTGAGTATACTTCCTTCCAGAAAATCAGCAACATGGCTGCAGGTTGCTCTCCAAAAAAATGTTTTTCAAGTATTTTTCATAAAGTAGCTTTCTCATATCAAACAATAAACCAAACTTGAATTCAGCACTGTGGTGTGTCTGGAGTCAAGAAAGAAATTTCAGTGTGAAGTTCAAATGTGTGTGTTTGATCTAGAAGACTGGCACAGACTACTTCCTTTCTTTTTTTTCCTGAAAGCACCAAGCTCAATATTATTTAGCTGTCTAGCAGCTCAGTGCATCATGAAACATGTTCTTCCAAGTGCATGTGTTTAATTTCTATTCAGGGCACACATAAAAAATTATTGTGAAACTCATGTTTCTCCAGTGTTCTGGTTTGCTATTAAAGTAGCACTTTTAAATTTTAACATTTCCTTGTTCAGTCTCCTCAGACTGTGCCATAAATGTATGTGAAGACACAGTTATATATAGATTTAAGTAATCCTTCTGTTTACTCTAGCAGCGTTGTCTTTGTCTGGTGTCAGCATTGTTGCCATCAGTGACAGATTGGAGTTGTTTTGGGGGATGGGAGTGCAGAGTCAGCTGGTCTGTATTTAATCTTATTGAAGTAGACTTGATCCTTACTAGAGGCAGCTGCCAGTGCCTGATCCTGTTCTAATTTCTTAGCAGTGGTCGGTCAGCAACTTCCTATCAGTTTAATTCTGTCAGGTGGCACCGGCCTTCAGACACCGTGGTGCCTCTGCTGTGCTACAGACCCCGATGGCGCAGGGCTCACCTCTGTGTTTTCTAGCCTTCATCAACAAATCCCTGATTATGAATTACATTTAGAGCAATCAGATTTCTAGAGCAGGCGTTCACTTGAAGTTCCACTGACTGGCTGATTGTTTCGTGTTCATGGGGTTTAATTGTTTCAGTGCATTTTCTGGTTGGGCTAAAAATACTCCTTTTTACGGGTTTCATTGTGGAAGGTAACAGAGGGAAATAAAAGAAAGGTGATTTGATGTTTAGCTGGGCAGTAACCAGTGTAGCCTAGTGCTAAAGTAAACATGGACATGAAGGCTTATATTGTTTCTGTGTAGGATCCTTGGCAGTTTGTTTTGGAGACCACATGACAATCCTTGGTTTTTAATCCTATTTCTAAATCAGAAAATCAGCTTCTTTATTCTCCAGTTAGCTGTATAACTTTCTGCCAGTTGCTTAACCCAAATAACAAAATAATGTGAGATTATTAATTCTCTAAAGTGTTAGATGAATTTTACAGATTATTTACAGTGAGGCACACCTGAAAGTGGAATACTTTCGTTCTAGTCTTACTTCCTTGATTTCTATTCATTTTTATTTCAAAGGTAGTTTTTCTCCACTTCCCGTCTTGGTAAGTAGTTTTGTCCTGTTTCTACAGAGCTGTCCTCTTCAAACTGTGTAGAAAAATTGGATTACAGTGAAAGAGTAGGTATTGGAGTATGTCAGATGGGCAAAATGTGTTTGCTGTCTGTTTAGACAGCCTGTTGCAACCGTGTCTGAAGGAGTGCACTCTGTTACCTGAGATTATTTCCTGCTCTTAGCAATAGGTTGCAGTTGGGCTGTGCTTCAGTAAACACATCTTGGTGCCAAACCAAGCTAAGCAATTCTTCTTCCTAGACATTCGTTCCTGCTGTGGTGTTTCTGGGGCACTGAACTGTACTAGAACTAAATATAATGTGTTGAGGTTTTGTTTGTTTGGAGGGTTGTTTGTTTTTTGTAGGATTCTTTGTGTTGCCCCTTAGACAATTGTACCATCATCTGTGAGGGGCCTGGAAGCTGGAGCACTCAGCTAAGGGAGAATGAGAGCAGAAATTGCATAAGCTGGTTTTGAAGCTGAGGAAAGAAAAATGTCCATGGAACCATGGTTTCAGACTGCCACAAGCTTGCCAAGGAATCACATGTGCTCTTACTTCAAAGCCTGTAAGGGAACGTTTTCCTTTTCCTTGAGAATATTACATTGCTTATAGGTATATGTGGTGAAATAGTCCATTTCTTTTAACTCATTCTCCCCTCAACTAGCAGATGGAAACTTTCTCAGTGTAGATATTTGGGGTTTTAATATCCTCAGGATTTTTGATAGTTCTCTTTCATGATCATCATGACTAGTGACTGAAAGCTTAACATTGCAGGCAATTACTCCCACCAAAATAATTTTTATTCCAAATTATTGTTTTCCAGTCAGCTACAGCCTTTGATTTTTCTGTATAGATGAGACTGCTTGCATAGTAAGATAGGGCCTAGCTGTCCTTGGAGATCAGACTTCTGTTAAAAATGGGAAGGGGAAAGTTACGTGGTGTCGTGGGGAATCCCTTTGTCACATCTTCTGAAGCACAATGTTTTAATTTTAAGAATCATTTTTAAAAGAAGTCTATTTTCCCCAAGCCAGTTTACAGCTAGAACGAGGCTCTTCATTCTGCTATAAAATCATCATTCTCTTTCAGTATGTTTCCATAATTTCAGTAAGTTACTTAGTGTTCCATAGTAACCTTCCAGCAAGCAAGACCACGCTGTTTTTAGCAACCAAGAATATTTCATCTTTACAGATGTGGGGATGTCACAATTGTTTGTATCTTGTAGACTCCCACTGATGGAAATTTGTTCTGCAAAGCTTTACACTTGTTAAAGACTAGTACTTGAGATTCCAGCCCTGTGGAAATCCAGAGCTCTGCAGGAATTAAACTCCTTGAATATCCTGTGTACAAACCCTGATTTAAATCCTTGTTTTCATGGAATTCCTTGAGGCAAAGATTTTGATTCTCCCCATGTTTTGCCCAGTTCATGCAAGTAGGGGCACAAAATGGGTCTGATTCTATCACCTTAAAAAAAAAACCCTCTTTTGTAGGTTTATGGTGAAGGTATTTAGCTTTTCTAGGAAGATGAAGAAGCTGGCATTTTGCATGGAGAAGCCTGTGTGGGCAGAACCCTTAACACAGCAGATAGGCTCGTGGGAAGTGGCATTCAAAGAGAGAACTAAGAGTTTTTAATCAGTAGAAATGGGTAGTGGTTTTAACTGTTAGTATGGGCTGCTCAAGATCAGCTCAAGTAGCATTTAAGATGAAAAAGCTCACAAAGTGCACACACAGCAGTAACAGAAAATACTTCATAATTTGAAATAAGCAGACAAATATGTGAACACATAGGTCAGTCTGAAATCATGGAAAATTAAAAATACATCAAGACTGGAGAAAGTGCAATATTTCCTTGAAAAATAATGTGCTAACTAAGCAAGCAACTGAAAGTCAGTAATGTCATTTAACACTTGAGAGGAGCAAGCCCTTGGTCTCTTACCGTACCTACCATTGTGTGGAGCAGCACATGGCAAGCTGCTGAGTATGGGCACCTACGGACCTGTGGGGAAGAATGTCTTTATAAGAAATGTTGTCAGAGGGCATATGATCACTGACTGCAGTGAGCTGAGGGTGGGATGTATAAATACCAAGAGATAAAAATGGTACAAGAAACCACACATTGCTGGGTATGAATCGTTCATTAAATATCTGACATAGGTAATTGCCCTCTCTACTTCTATCACCTTTTAATGCTGCAAAGTCTCTCCATGGAGACTTCTTTCTAAATAAGAGAATTTATTTGAGTTTTGGTTTTGAAGTTGTTTCTTTTCCTTGGTTTGTTTTGTTGGGTTTTTTTGTTTTTTTTTCTTTTAATAAGAAGAGGATAAATTCCAGACACGAATTTTTTTTTTTTTACTACTTAAGCTTCTCAAAGGATATTACAAAGAAAGAAAGAAATGTGAAGTGGATCAAACTTACAAAAAGTGTGTGACATTTTCCCCTTTATAAAATAAGAGAAACAAGGTATCTGAGTTTCCATGGACCTCTGGGGAAAATAGTTTATGTCTTAGGTCATAGTCTTGCAGAAAGTAAGTAAGAGGTCATTTGTGTGTATATGAAGGCCCAAATGCAGTGAATGGGTAATACACTAGTTACTGTCTCCTGCTTTTGGCAGTCCCTGAGCATGGAGGTAGTTGCCTGTATTTGTTCACTTTTCTTTTCAGCTAGTACACAGCAGG